>AZYI01000273.1:0-23494 GCA_000587855.1 Mucor irregularis B50
TCCCTACTTTTATCTCATTAATTTCACAACGTCCACACACTCAATTATTAGTTAAAGGTGCATGCACTTTGTTTGTGTGTGATTTACCAGCTGCTTCCAAAGCATTCGGCTTCTCTTTTTTCAACAGCTATTACGCTTGTAGACGCTGCGATCACTCTTTCCCCCGTTTGCTTAATTCGAATCAACCTGATTTCTCAAGACAATTAGTCGAAGCAGATATGGTGAAGAGAACAAAAGCAACAAACGAAAATTATGCAAGACAGTACAAAAATTTAAGCAGTCAAGCTTCACGACAACAATTCGTCCAAGATTTTGGTACCCGTTGGAGTGAGTTCCATCGCTTGCCTTACGCTGATCTTGTGAAATTCGCTGTGTTCGATCCCATGCACAATGTATGGCTCGGTACTTGCAAAAGAATTGTCCACCGCGTGTTCTTGGAGAGAAAACTCCTTACCAATCAGCATTTGAAAGAAATATCTGATATGTGTAGAAATATCCTGCTTCCTCCCGGGTACGACTCTTCTTCCATTGCCAACAAAATCAGTTTAGGTTCCGGTTTCTCTTTCATGAAGGCTGATGAGTGGCGCGTGTTCACGATTGCCCTCTCTCCTTTACTGCTTAAAGGTCGCTTGGATACTGTCAAGGACTATTCGGGATATTCTGGGGGGAAGGGTAAGGTATAGGGGGGATAGCTTACAGTTCACGACCAGAGACAAGAGAGGCAGGACAAGAGAGAGCAGAAGAAGTAAAGATATCAAGTAATAGTTTATTAGATAAGATACTAGATGAAGAGAAAAGGATAAGATGGAAAAAGGATGGGTATTTATATTAAATAATCCATCAACCGAAAAGGAACCGAGAAGTAAAGGAGTATTCTAATAAGAGTACGTGATAGTTGATAATATAATATTGGGATAAGAGAAGGCTGCAGCCAGAGATAGAATTGGAATAAGAGTTGGCTGTAGCTAGATATAAAATATAATGGAAGCGGGTTAAATAATAATATAAGGAGGAGCAGGTATAAAATGAATTCTGCTAAAGGAACTACTTAAGTTCATGACAGATACCCAATTTTATAACAATTGGATGATTTTTGTCGAATGCATGCAAATAATGAGCTTACCTGGTATTTCGTATCAAGAAATCAATCGCTGTCATTCTTTGATCGAGGAGTTTACTCGCGGCTTTATTCCTTTGTACGGTAGAAGTGAAATGATGAGCAACATGCACTATCATTTTCATTTAAAGGTAAGCTAATATGAGAGTACGTTACTTTATAGACATCTTCTAATAATTATTTTAGGAGGATATGCTGAATTATGGACCTTGGGCGTCTCATCAATGCTTCAATTATGAACGTTACAATGCCGATTTGAAAGGGATACGTACGAATGGTAGAACAGGTTTGGAACAAACACTCGTCAAGAGGTTGCTTAACAACATCCATCGCGACGATGCTGGTAACTCCTTACCCCCATCCGGCGATCAAAAGATAGATCAACGTGTTCTCAAATTGTGCAAAGGAAAAGATAACCTCGGTACCAACGTAGATTCACGACTCCGTGAAGAATTTGAAAACGTGAGAGGTGATGAAGAATTTAGTCTTTTGGAATTCGTTTCATTTTCTGGTCACTTAAATGGTATTGGATACAAAACAGCCTATGGCTATGAACCACTCCCATCCAATACGATTGCATCGATTAGTTTGACAAAGAAAAAGGATATGATGAAAGAAGAAGAACTTCAGAACTTGTTGGATTACTATCGACTTTGCTTTGGCGATTACTTTTACGATGAAGAACACACCCCTTTTCTCACTGCAACTAACACGTATAGTGTTGTCAAAAAACAAATCGATAAATTCAAATCCATTCAACTGCTTGGACAACAATACAACTCCAAAGGTACCTCTACAAGAAAGGGTAATGTTATCTTTGCTTATTACAAGGATCCCAATTTCTCTGATCTGGAGCACCAACTTCGACCTGCTGAAGTGCAATACTTCTTCAGACACGATGTTCGTTTAAAGGATGACTCAGGTAATATTGGTGAATTTAAATTTACTTTTGCGTATGTTCGTTGGTTTTGTAGCCATGCAGGTAACGTCAACCTCACCACTTACGATTCAGTCAACTCTTCAACCTACACCAACACCTTTCACCCCGCATCACACTTATCCATTTTGCCAGTTCACTGCATCCACTCTCCCGCAGGAATTTATTACAACATTTTGGATAATTACAACATCATCATTAAACTCCCAAGAAAAATCGCTGAATAAATCGACTCGATTTCAACCAAAAAAAAAAAAAACGACACCAATGGATCAGAAAAAAAAACAAAGCTCTTTATTGCTCTTTAATTGCCCATGGAGGCAATCTTCTTTTCAACTTAGCTGGCAGTTCGACTTCAACTTCTTCCACTGCCGATCTTTCTTTTTCTTGGCAGTATTGACTTCTTCCTGCAACATGAAGATCATCCAAGTGTTTAAACAATTTGTTCACCTATCATCCAATCAATACCTGTACTGTACTAACTTTCTTTTTGAAATAATATATATTAGAAACACACATGTACAGTGACGAACAAAACTGTCCCAATGTTTGGTAATTTTGACTTTGATTGAAAATGTCATAGTGGGTGATGTCGTTAAAAAATATTAATGTTGCCACTCATTCGATAGAGAAAATTCTCCTCTTTTGAACAATACAAAGATCTCAAATATTATTGGATAGTGGAATTCGGAAATTAAATTTGAAAATTATCCATTCATTGGGACAGTTTTGCGAGCGATAAGAATTTTTCCATTTCTCACTAAATAATGCAACCACAACTTGAACAATGAAATAATTTACATAAATTAGCGTTGGTAATGCCTCACTTAGGCCCCCTATTCTTATTTCGGTATTTAAAACCCCATTAATTTATATAAAATCTACACCGAAATTACGCATGAAGAAGTTGCCTGAAGATAAGAGAAACTCTGTTATTCTGTTGCTCCAAAATGGTCATACACTCAGGGAAGTTGCAGATAAGTTAAGTATTGGAAGAGGGAGTGTTGCAAGAATCAAAGAAGAAGCAAAATTGGAACTTCCAAAGTCAAAAGGTGGTCGTCCACGTGTATTATCTCCCGCCAATGAAATCTATTGCATTCAACAAGTCACTCGTAAACGCGTTCCTGATGCTGTGAAAGTCACGAAGGGCTTAGAAAATGATTTAGGAATCAAATGCCATCCCGAAACAGTTCGTAGAGTACTCCGCAGAAAGGGTTTAGACGCAATTGAGAAGCCTAAGAAGCCATTACTAAAAGACAAGCATGTCAAAGCGAGATTAGCATGGTGCCTTGCACATAAGGATTGGACTCAAGACGATTGGAGAAGGGTTATTTGGTCCGACGAGACAAAAATAAATCGCTTTAATTCAGATGGACGCCAGTGGGTTTGGGTTAGGTCGAATGAGGAACTTCAGAATCACCATTGCAAGCTCACCGTCAAGCATGGAGGTGGTGGCATTATGCTTTGGAGTGCCATTACCTATGCCGGAGTTGGTTGGATATGCCGAATTAGTGGAAATATGGACAAGACCTTATACAAGGAGATCCTTGAAGACGATTTGGAACAAACCATTGCCCATACTTGCGAGAAATTGGGGCTCCGCCGTGACCAAGTCATCTTTCAACATGACAATGACCCCAAGCATACTTCGAAATCAGTAAAAGAATATCTCGAACAACAAAGTTACAAGGTTATGAAGTGGCCCTCGCAGTCTCCCGACTTAAATCCAATCGAAAATATGTGGTCTTTATTGAAAAGGAGATTAAATGACTTTGAATCGGCACCAAAAGGCATGGAAGACTTAAATGAGCGAGTAACAAAGGTTTGGTATGAGCAAATATCGCCAGAAGAGTGCAGAAAGGTTATTGATAGCATGCCCAAACGTATTAAAGCTTGTATTAAGGCTAAGGGTCGCTGAACTAAATATTAAAGTCATATATAGTCATATTTTTACTAAACTGAATACACTCACAAAACTGTCCCAATAAAGTAACATAGTTTAAATTAAAATTCCGAGTCCCATTAACCAATAATATTTGATATCTTTACATCATTCGAAAGAAGAGAATTTTCTCTATCGAATGAGTGGCAACATTAATATTTTTAAACGACATCGCCCACTATGACATATTTTCAATCAAAGTCAAAATTACCAAACATTGGGACAGTTTTGTTCGTCACTGTAAATACTTACCTTGTCTGATCTCCATCTGGGACGCTTGACTTTGAATGTCTTCGCTACATTCCCTCTTACCATTTCAAAGTCTTCTTCATCGGACATGGCCTCTTTATCCAAAAGAGGGACACACTCTTCCTTGTTGAGTGTCTCCCCGTCTTCAAGCTCAATGGGAAAACCATCTGCTAGTTGTTCGAACTGTTTTGTTCTTCTTTCCAACTTCTACAATGCAAAGAGAAAGAAAAAGGTGAGACTTTTACTTTTTTTAAAAAAACCTTTTTCACCTACTCTATTCTTTCTAGAATCCATCTTCTTTTTAAGAGCCTTTCGCACCCTTACTTCTTCAGGGAGACCCTCTTCTCTCAACTTGGCTTTCAAGTGCTTGAAGTGGTTACGAATAACCTCTTCCGCAGTTTTCTCATGGAGATTGTCCACGAACACGTTGGGGTTCATGGGATCACCCATGTTCGTCTTGATGAACTCCATCTTCAACGCGTTTTCTTTTATTTCTTGTAGGAGTCTCTTGTTGTGCGCGTTACCACGCATGGAAGTACTCAAGTCCCAAGTTCTTCTGGTTAATTCCAGGGCAGTTCTGAAGTAGTCCTTTTTTAATTAACGATGGAAAGGTAAGTATAATTTATTCAATTATTATAATTTTAAGAGACAGTTTACCTTGAGAGAAGGGTTATACTCTTCTCTTTCTCTCATCCCGGCTCTTCTCTTGCGTCCGGTTGAAGATCGTTCTCTTTCCTCTCGTTCCTCTTTTTCCTCCTCAAGAATTTTGATTCTTCTCTCCAATTCAGCGATGAGTCGGTTTATCTCTTCGCTGGTGGGGGCAGGAGTGGGTTGTTGGGTTCTAGGACGAGTACTTCTCGAGGAGGTGACTGTTTGGACAGTTGGAATGGCTCTGTTTGAAGGACTCATTTTGTTCGTGAAGGTAATTTACTGTAGTTGTTCTAATTGAAAAGAATAAAATCAATGAAATAAAATGAAGTAAAAGCTACGGTTCCTTTATGCAGTTCTCTTCGCCGCGCGTGCTTTGTGACGCGTCTTGTTTTAGTGCGAAACTCAAAATATTTAGTTCAACTTTTTCTACCATCCGTTTCTTTTTTTTCTTTTACTCTATACTTTTAATTGAACTCACAGTTGCTTTCATCATTAAAATGGTAAGTGTTCTCAGGTTATTTGACTTCATTTTATTAAATCTGTTTTCAATTGTAGGCTTCAATGTTCTGTGAAAGCTTTCAAGCTCTTTTGCAGGCGTGCTTTTCTTTTTGTGAGCCTCCTCTTCTTCTTTCATGCTCTGAATTACTCAAGTGAACTCTCTCTGTTCTCTTGTAAAACGTAGTTGGTAACCTTAGTGGTGAAGTAGTAAGTGTTCCTTCGACTACCTTTTACAAATTGTTGACAGCTTTTTTTTTTTAGGCTTTCCATTAAATGGCTTTCAACCTTCATTTAATAAAAAAAAGCTACTTTCAACAACGCTTGTGGTAAGCTTCAACTATTCAAGACCTTTTGTATTAGTAAACGCTAACTACTCTTTCTGTTTTATAGAGTCTCCTATCACTTTCAAAGTGCTAATATAGAGAGTGTCTAAAGGTAAATAGTAATTGACTTTTTCTTTTTTCTTTCTCTTTCTTGATTTGAACGACTGAAGTTGACTTCCCTTTCCTTTATCGTAGAGTAAATGGCAACGCGCCTTTGAAAGACGTAATGAAAGACGATGTTATGAGGCTCTTATCGTAAGTAATAATAACTGATGAACATGCAAGTTTTTCGTTATTGTTTCTAATTTTTAAGTATTTAATTCATTTGGGCACTCGATAGACTCAAGTTATGGATGATTTGCTCCAGGATAATAATCAAGATGCTCAAGGAATTAATTTTGCAAGAAGTATGTAGTCAAGGTAGGGTATATGTGAGCATACTACCTTGGGTATACAACCCTGGGATGAGGTGATATTTTAGCGTAAAATAGCTGTAGTTAGTGTATTTCATAAACCAATAAAAAAATAAATAAAGCAACACGTAACAAAGTAAAAACCAATAGTAAGCTGCAAAGTGAAAAGGAGTGGCGAATAGTGTGATGGTATTAAGAATAGTGATCCAATGAAATAATGCAAAGTGTAAAGAAGTAGCGAATAGTGCAATAGTTTTGAGAATACTAATCCAATGAAATAATGCAAAATGTAAAGAAGTAGCGAATAGTGTAATGGTTTTGAGAATGATAATCCAATGAAATAATGCAAAGTGTAAAGAAGTAGCGAATAGTGTAGTGATGTTAATTATATTCATCCAATAAAGAACTGTTTTGCGTAAAAAAGTGACAAATAAAATGATATTTTTCAAAGGTATTGAACCAATAATTGAGGAAATCTTGATGTAAAGAACCAATTGTGTTGCTACAATAGTAGAAGAAATGTGGAAGAAACTTGGAAGAAATCAGGCGTGTCTTCCAAATTTCTACCAGGAAGACACGGGACGTGTCTGCCAAATTTCTTCCAGAGAAGCACGGGCCGTGTCTGCCAAATTTCTTCCATGTCGGAATTAGTGTTGAGTTTCTTCCATGGTAGGAATTTTGGAAGACACGTTGGGTTTCTACCACGTTTCTGCCAAGTTCCTACCACTTTTTATTTGCAGTGCTTTTTGTATTTTTGCCACAATCCTTAATATAAATACAAATTTCGGAAACATATCCAGTCGCTTTGTCCGAGTGGTTAAGGAGTATGACTAGAAATCATATACGCTCTGCGTGCGCAGGTTCAAATCCTGCAGGCGACGATATCTTTTTGCTTTTATTGAATAGTTGTGGTGCACGTAGTCCATGTGTGTTTTTTCTTTCATCATTTTGCAAAAAGTCGATCATTGCTCTCCAAGTTCGCGTTAGCAGGAGCTTGTCAAGTCGATAAAGGGGATAAGACTTATGGGAGACATGCAGGACATCTAAGAGAGAAGTATACGTGTGCGATCATGATTTTATCGATCTAAGTCTAAAATATGATTAACTCATCACCACTTTATTTTATTTTAAACAGTAGATGGGTTTCTTTGAGTACTATTTTACTTGCCAGTTTGTAGAGCAAAGTCAGTTTTACTTATGCTTAATTATACTTTGAAAACAATGACAATTATTTTTTTTCAAAAACACGAATAATTAAACAATAATAGTAAACAATAAAAGCGTATATTGTACCAATGCGCAAAGGACGACCTCGTCTACTTTACGAAGAGTATGATTCACAGCATAGCAAGCCATTAAGAATTACCTTATTTGCTATTAAAGGCGTAGTAATTAGTATTCTTGAGGGCAGTTTTTTTCATCATATCTCGTTCAAGTAATAAACAGGTTCTCATCATCAAATATGAAGTTGATATATTGTTTAGCTCTTCCTTGATACTATTACGCTCTTCCATAAAAAGCGTTAAAAGGTTTACTTGCTCTGACTTATTCAAAATTTATTCATTTCATCTGTTTACGTTATCTTCCTTCATAGAGCACATCCATGTAAGTTTCCCATCCTTTTCGCATATCAACAACAATATTACCTTCGCCCACATTCAACACAAGGCTGCCTACAATCATTTTAATTCATCACTTTCTCTAGTTTCCATCGTATGGTCAGTTGATACACCAAGGCAAACAATATTATGAGTATGGTAATTAATTGTATACGAGAGCAGTTCTTTAATTTACGCACAGACCATCGAATCGCGCACCCCTGAGTAATAATTGGTTCATAAAACTGGCCCCTTCCTCATCAGAAAACCACTTAAAATTTGAATTTAACTTTGTACCTGCATTATCAGTCAGACCCATTATTTACAAGCCGCACAATGCTCATCATTGGTTCTCGCAAGTCGTGCAAGACGAGATATCAAAATATATATGTCTATGTTTTCATGCATAAATTCGGTTCTCTTGATCATAATAAAAGTACAAGAACTAACAGCGAGTAAGACTGCCCAAACGCAACCGCAAGTTGGAAAAAAAGCAAGACTCTCTTCAAGTCAATTCAACATTGCCTAGACAGATGTCAGCGCAATCGCGCCCTTGACTTTAGTTCTCCAGAAATTTACTGTTTCAAAATATATGCAATATTGGTAGAACAATCTAGAGTTTACTCCACTTTAAATGCGGGAGAAAAGTCAATTTTCGCAAATAAGAACAAGACGCGTTCGAAGAATGGAAAATTAATTTGTTGCCACCAAATCGAATCGCGTAATTATAATTACCCGTTGGGACCCTTTTATTTTTTTTGCAAGATATTTTTACAGAGCCGGTGCTGTATCATTGGTCGCTAGACATTACTATTGCATCAGCATGAACGTATGTGAGAAATAGATTACGCGTTTACTCGAGATACTGGTGAATCCCGAGCGTAACTTATTACATACACTTTTGAACCTTATATTTGAAGAGAGTAAAAAATTATCTGATGATAAAATAGTCAAGTGATGAAATCATTATTGGGACACAAAGTTTTGTTGTTTTTTTACAGCTTTCTCCGTGGGAACGATTAATGCGATCTATTTTATTGCGTTGTTTGTTTCAGCTGACTCTGTTTATCATCCCCGCACAACACAAAGAAGGGACTAAAGAGAAAAGAAAAATACAAAAATTACCAAACTTATTTTTTTTTTTTCCTTCTTCTTATTCTCTTATCAGAAAAAAAAATTATGAGTACAACACCTACCTCTGAAAGACCTCGTCGTCTTTCTATGCCCAAATTAACACGTCGTTTAACCAACGTTGTGATCCATGTCGATGAAAACAACCAAGAACCTGTTACACCTACTAGTGTTCCTTCACGCGCATCAAGCCATGTCCAACTTGAAGGCGACGCACTCAAGGAGTGGAAAACACACATGACACCCAAGAAGAATGACGTCGAATCCATCAAGAAGGGTATTGTTGAACATACTTTAGAGACCCTCTGTCGTGGTCCTTACAATTTAGATAAGATGGCTGTATATGGAGCCACAGCACTTTCAGTTCGCGATCGTCTTTTGCAAGACTGGAACTTGACACAAGAGGCTATTCACCTTCAAAACCCCAAGCGTTGTTACTACTTGTCGATGGAATTTTTGATCGGTCGTGCATTGGATAACGCACTTCTTTGTTTAGAGGCAAAGGATGCATACAAACAAAGTGTAAAAGATTTGGGGTTCAATTTAGAAGATCTCTTGGAAAAGGAACGTGACGCTGCTTTAGGTAATGGTGGTTTGGGTCGTCTTGCTGCTTGCTACATGGATGCTGCTGCTACTTTGGATTACCCTACCTGGGGTTATGGTTTGCGTTATCAGTATGGTATCTTTAAGCAGTTGATCAACAGTGAGGGTTATCAAACCGAAATGCCCGATTATTGGTTGAATGCTGATGGTAATCCTTGGGAGTTCCCTCGTAGCGATATCAAGTACATTGTTCAGTTCTATGGTTATGTTGCTACAAAGGTGAATGAAAAGGGTGAGTCGCGTATGTCTTGGGAAGGCGGAGATAAGGTACAAGCGATGGCCTATGACGTACCTATCCCCGGTTTTGATACACACGGATGTGGTAATATTCGTCTCTGGTCTTCTAAGCCTTTAAAAACTTTTGATTTTGCTTCTTTCAACGATGGTGATTACGACCGCTCCGTGGCTGATCAAAAGAATGCTGAAAATTTGACCTCAGTTTTGTATCCTAACGACAATCATAATGTTGGTAAAGAACTCAGATTAAAGCAAGAATACTTCTTTGTCAGCGCTTCACTTCAAGATATCATCCATCGCTTCAAACGTACCAACACTGCTTGGAAGGATTTCCCCGATAAGGTCGCAGTTCAATTGAATGATACCCACCCTACTTTGGCTATTCCTGAATTACAACGTCTTTTGGTTGATGTCGAGGGTCTTGATTGGGATAATGCATGGGACATTGTGACACGCGTGTTTGCCTTTACTAACCATACCGTCTTGCCTGAAGCTCTTGAATGTTGGTCTGTGCCTATGATGGAGAAGATTTTGCCTCGCCACATGCAAATTGTGTATGATATCAACCTTTTTTTCTTGCAAAAAGTGGAGAAGATGTTTGAAGGTGATCGTGATTTGTTGAATCGTGTTTCCATTATCGAAGAAAGTAATCCTCAGCAAGTACGTATGGCTTATCTTGCTGTGGTTGGTTCTCATACTGTAAACGGTGTTGCTGCTCTTCACTCTGAATTGATTAAGACCGATTTGTTCAGTGATTTCATCAGATATTATGGTCCTGACAAGTTTATCAACATCACCAACGGTATTACACCTCGTCGCTGGCTCTACCAAGCAAATCCTTTACTTAGCAAGCTCATTACCGAAAAGTTGGGATCCAAGAAGTGGGTGACTCATTTGGATGAATTGAAGGGACTCAAGAAGTTTGCTGATGATAAGGCTTTCCAAGACAAGTGGATGAATGTCAAGTTGCAAAACAAGATTCGTCTTGCTAATTACATTAAACAAAATTTGGATATTGAAGTGGATCCCAATGCGCTCTTTGATATTCAAGTCAAGCGTATTCACGAATACAAGCGTCAATTCATGAATATTTTAAGTGTTATTTACCGTTACAAGAACATCCAGTTGTTGAGCCCCGAAGAACGTAAAGATTTGACTCCTCGCGTTGTTATCTTTGGTGGTAAATCCGCTCCTGGTTATTACATTGCCAAGATGGTCATCAAGTTAATTACAACTGTTGCCCAAGTTGTCAACAACGATGACTCCATTGACGGACTTCTCAAGGTTGTCTATATCCCTGATTACAACGTGTCTCTTGCTGAAATCATTGTGCCTGCCTCTGATATCTCTCAACACATTTCTACTGCTGGTACTGAAGCCTCTGGTACATCCAACATGAAGTTTGTTTTAAACGGTGGTTTAATTTTGGGTACAGTGGATGGTGCTAATATTGAAATCCGCGATGAGATTGGTGAGGACAATATCTTTATGTTTGGTACTTTATCAGATAAGGTCGCCGATATCCGTCATCAACAAAAATATCACGGTGTTCCCATTGATCCCAACCTTCAAGTTGTGCTTCACGCCATCCAATCTGGTGAATTTGGTGGTGTCGAGACAGCTTCTGTCTTTGGTCCTTTAATCAACACATTGACTTATGGTGGTGATTATTACTTAATATCTGCTGATTTTGAAAAGTATTTGGATGCTCATGATGCTGTGGACGCTCTCTTCAAAGACAAGACCACTTGGGCCAAGAAATCCATCTTGTGTACTGCTGGTATGGGTTTCTTCTCTGCTGACCGTGCTACTCGTGAATATGCTACAAAGATTTGGAATCTTAAACCTGTTACCCTTAAAGACAATTAAATTTCTTTGTGTTTTTAAAAATAAAAAATTTATTCTTATTGTGAAATCCTTGGACGCGTCTGAGACGTGTTATTTCATTTTCAGCTCTGTAATTTTTGCTTCTTTTGTTTGCACCCTTTAAAAAAAGAAGACAATGGCTGAATGTGAGAAGATCTTGGAACAATTTCGAAACATAAACAAGGATTAACTCGATTCTCTCACTTAGTGAAAAAGGAGCAAGATGAAAAGAAACGCATCCAGGAGGAGTACTCCCAATGGAAAAAGACGGCGCCCGTGTTATATGACATGGTCATTACACACAATTTAACTTGGCCCTCCTTAACTTGCCAATGGTTGCCCAAACGCACATTGTAAGCGCTGTAAATAGAATGGAAAAATATGGAAAAATTTGCTGATATATTATATGTACGTAGGGCAGGTGGATTTTTGAAGCAAGAGTTATTGATTGGTACACACACAAATGACGAAGAGAACAATTATGCACAATTTTTGAATATCGATATTCCTGAGAAAGGACTGGACACCCCAGAAGAGCAGAATACTAAAATGTACATTACACAAAAGATATGTCATGAAGGTGAAGTGAATAAAGCACGTTATCAGCCTTCTCGACCTGAAATATTTGCAACAAAGACACGGGATGGGGATGTTCTCGTGTTTGATCGTACATTGGCTGCTAAAAGTAGTGACAGTAGCTGTGAACCCATGTTAAGATTAAAAGGTCACACTGCAGAAGGTTATGGTCTTGCTTGGAACCCTCACAACACCAAAAAAAATCATTTACTGAGTGCTGGATTTGATAATATGATTTGTCATTGGTAAGTAGGGATTTATGTCAATTTGAATTCATATTGACACATGCTGATTAGGGATATTGGATTGACATCTAATGAAGATAGAGAATTACAGCCTTATCAGAGATATGAAGGTCATACAGGCTGTGTCGAGGTAAGTCTAAATGTGCACTTATATAAAGTTGACACCATTCCGATTGGCTGTATTATTTCAATAGGATGTGAGTTGGAATTCCGCCAATGACTCTATCTTTGCGTCTGTTGCTGATGATATGAAATTGATGATGTAAAGTATCAAGAAAAAAAAAACGTAGTGAACTTAGTAAAAAGAAATACGTAACTAACAAATATATACGTGTGTAAAAAAAAAAAATTATAGTTGGGATAGTCGTGATCCAGTGAAACCAGTGCAAAGTACGATAGCTCATGGGGGTGAAATTAATTCAGTATCATTTCACCCAAATAAGGATTGGATGTTAGCCACTGGCAGTTCAGATAAAGTAAGTTGTTATAAAAAATGGTGTGATATGAAGCATGGATGATTCACAGTTGATTTATTAGACGGTTGGGTTATTTGATATTCGTAAAATTGATCAAAAATTACACTCAATGGAATTACACGAAGGGGAAATCACGCAAGTGGAATGGAGCCCCCATGACGACCCCATCATTGCATCAGCAGGTACAGATCGTAAAATTGTTATTTGGGATTTGAGACATATTGGAGAAGAACAAACACCAGAAGATGCAGAGGATGGACCTCCAGAAATCATGGTAAATATTTATGCAGAAGAACAAGGATTATTTACTAACTTTAAATTTCAAGTTTGTTCATAGCGGTCATACAAGCAGAATCTCTGATTTTAGTTGGAATCCAACTGATAGATGGGTCCTAGCAAGTGCGGCTGAAGATAATGTTGTTCAAATATGGCAAATGGTAACTTTTTAAGCTTATCAGTAAAATTAAACATTTCCACACACACACTAAATCTTTATATTTTTATTAGTCAAGAAACATCTATGCAAACACGGACTTTTTAGAAGTTGCTTCGTCTCAATTAGAATAATAAACAAAATAAATATTATTATGCACGTGGATGAATGCTTCCTCTCGCTTTTTTTTTGGATTATTACTATTCCCCTTTTCGTTCCGTCATCACTAGCCAATCATATGGTTGAATTTTTGTGAATGAGAATTAGAGATAGGCACAGACACGCAAAAGGGACCCGAGTCAACATGTATTTAAAATGCGAATTTTCATTTTTCATTTTACTTTTTGTTTCTTTAAACTATATTAATTCTTTTCTACAACTACTACAACAATACCATGAGCGATCTTAACTGGTGTACTTACTGCGACAATGCTATCAGCGCCTTTTCCGTAAGTGCTTACTATAGTATGAAAATACTCTCTTTTACCTGAAAATATTAACTTATCATTATGATTAGAATTCTCTTTATTGCTCTGAAAACTGCCTTCGATCAGACGCCTTAAATCACCATCCTCTGTTGGGTTATGACTATGCAGAACTCAAAGACTTTCCAAGATCCACACCATCACCTACTTTAACAGCTTCTTCTTGTTCATCTCTATCGCCTTGTTTATCTCCCATGTCTACATCGTTTAAAGAAGTACCTGCATTTCAACTAAACACACCAAAGGATGATTCGCTGTACCAACACTTTTATCAACAAAAAGAGAAAAAAGCAAATCCTTCCCCTTCTCCTATTCTCTTAACATCATGGAACCACTACAACAGTAATAGTAACAATATCAAAATTGCCTTTTAAATAATTCACGCATCCATATACATATACATAATATACCCCATTCAAAAAAAAATAAGAAAAAACCCAAGAGAAATTTAATGTGCGTCATATTACATTACATTACTATTCAAACTTCCAACATACCACTTGCATTTTCCTACTTTTGCCTTTCCCATTTAATTATTTACCCTTCTCCTCCTCCTCCTTTTATTACTCAATAAAACACTGTAAAAAGTTGTAAAAAAATTACAATTAAAAACGACCACCCTTGTCTTATCAGATTGAAATCATCGTCCAATCAGCGCGCTACGATTTAGATAAAATTTCTTTATCAGATCCTTTTGATCCTGGCTTTGAATCAAGATTATGACTCAAACTTTCATTTTCGTCGTTTTCCTCGGTACAAACGTTAAACCACGGGCTTTCTTACTGTGTCCAAAGTTTCTACTACCATATTTTAGTTTGCTTTGAGATTTTTGTAAAATAAAGTTGCACGTTCTTTTTAATTTATTGCATAAAGTAATTTCTATTTCTAGACACATTCAATTTCTCCATCCAGAACATGCCGTATATATTCTCAGACTTCGATCATTGAGAACACAACCCCAGCTTTTTTCTCTGGCCAATCCTTTTTAGACTTTTACTATTATTGTTTTGAGGGCTTTAGCGTTCAGCCGAATTTGAGCAGCGCTCAAATTATCTGTTAAAAATTAGAGCGATTCAAAATATGATAAATCACTCAGAAAGACTTTGGAAGTGTGGCTTTTTTTTCTATCTAAGGTTTGTAAAGTTTATTACGGTAAATGGTGACATCTATACTACGTATATGTGAGACTTGAATAGAAATGCTTTCTATCTCTCCAAAAGTACTTCATCTCGTTTAAACGTTTTGTGATAAATTTGAAAACTTGATTGGATATTGGATGCAGGCATTTAATCACAATATAGAAAAGTTGCCAAATAGATTACGTCCTCTTTCTTTCTTTTTCCAACTCAAGCATGCAAATACTTGGAGCGAGCGTAGTTGTAGTGATGACCCGGTAGGGGGAGGTTAGTGAGGCAAAACACCACTCTGAGTCTCCCAGGTGTGCTCTCCTTTGGGGAAAGGCATACCTCTTCTACAACCCGCATCTCAGAAAAGTTGCTGTTCTTACATGTCGTCAAACGCAGGTGTGCACTAGGGCGTTTGCAAGGCTTGACCAACGACTCTTCCAGCATAATTACTTGTGCTTCGTATGATGGCTCATCAATGATATCCGTCCAAAAACGCACCAATAGAAACCGTACGTACCAAAAGCGGAGGCATAAATAGACTTTCCAGTTATTAAGAATGAAAAGCAAAGCCAAAAATTACCAAATATTTATGACAAGCAGCTAACCATGTGTCGATTACGTCCAGAAAGGGGAGCAAACTATCATGATTCAAGAAGTTTGCGTGATCCATCCAACGTTGCATTTTCAAACCTTATCTCTACGGACCGGTGTACTATTTATGCAACCGGATGCCTGCGAAGATCATTAAAGAATTTTACAATGATCGAGTCTATCAACAATTGGCTGATGAAGGTAAAGACCAGGTTATAGATTTAATGATTTACACCGATGGCTTTACAGCCCCACATAGCAGAATGCATTCGTTAACTATGAAAATGTTTACCGCACTTAACTTTGACCCACACAAGAGGTGAGTTGTATGTTTATCTCGGGAATCGGCAGGTTACAATAACGTCAACTTTTAGATACAAGATTGAGAATATCTTGGTTCCGTTCATTATGCCTGGGCCATCAAAACCCAAGAATATATTCACCTATTTGCATCCTATCATTGTGGAATTATTACAATTGGGAACTAACGGAATTACAGTTGAAATTCCGGGTCAGCCAAACAGTACTTACAAAGCCCGTCTGTGTAGGCAATATTCCAGGACTGGCCGAGTAGTGTAATCGCACTGGCCATATGTCGCACTCCGGGTTTCGCATCTGTAAAGCAGTAGGGGAACGTGCCCGTGGAATATACTTCAAACCATAAAAGCGACAAGGTAAATGGAAAAAGCAGTTTACGATAAACAAGACACTAATTTATCTGATGAGTAGAAAGTTCTCTGACGACTGACGATTTTAGTGCTGCAAAGTATGCCCCATTGATCCAAATAGTGGTCAAGTATTTACAGCGTCATAGGAAGAGGGGTAAAACCCGTGCTAGCCAGAAAATCTCCCCGTCATATATTACTTGACAGAGCAGAGCCAATCCAAAGAAGCTCCAAGGAAACATCAAGCCAGGGGCCTTATAGAGCATAGGCCCAAAGCTCTATTAGTACATCAAATCATAATTCCAGAAGAACAAGCGAAAGCTCAAAGTCGTCTCTCTCAAGATGTACATCGAGTATAAAATACCGAAGAAAGCTTGGCCCAAATGACATTGAAAATCTCGAAAGAATTCACAACAATATTACGAACAAGTGGCGATTAAAAAGCGGCAAATTTATTGAAGACATTGTCTTCAACAACTTTAAGTCTTTCGCGTATGAGCAGTAAGTAGTTGGAAATAATAAAATAGAGCTTAGAATACTGATAAAATCTTTGCTGTCATTTTTTTATATTACAGTCCTTCCCACTCATATATTTTAGACCTTTTCGATGCTACTTGGGAAAATGTACTGGAGGAGGAAGACCTGGAGGATGTCAAGTCTTGTATGGACAATTCTTTGGAAAAACCTTTCCCAGATGAGTTCAAAAATTTGCTTCGCAAGTTGGACAAGAAAATTCCAGAAGAACAAGCGAAAGCTCAAAGTCGTCTCTCTCAAGATGTACATCGAGTATAAAATACCGAAGAAAGCTTGGCCCAAATGACATTGAAAATCTCGAAAGAATTCACAACAATATTACGAACAAGTGGCGATTAAAAAGCGGCAAATTTATTGAAGACATTGTCTTCAACAACTTTAAGTCTTTCGCGTATGAGCAGTAAGTAGTTGGAAATAATAAAATAGAGCTTAGAATACTGATAAAATCTTTGCTGTCATTTTTTTATATTACAGTCCTTCCCACTCATATATTTTAGACCTTTTCGATGCTACTTGGGAAAATGTACTGGAGGAGGAAGACCTGGAGGATGTCAAGTCTTGTATGGACAATTCTTTGGAAAAACCTTTCCCAGATGAGTTCAAAAATTTGCTTCGCAAGTTGGACAAGAAAGTAAGTTTATGAAACATTAAGTCAACGTTTAACCTGTACTAACCATACTCTCAATTTCAGGACAATTCGGGTGACATTTACGAAGAATTTCACAACATACAGGCACACCCAGTAAGGGATCCTCGCCTTTATTGGCTGAAGCAATCAGTCCTGGAATCATCTCTTCTTTTTTTGGATCAAGGTGATGCCAAGCTTGCAATGCCTTTCACCGAGCAAGATCTTTTTGAAGATGTATTTGGCATGATAAAAAAATCTAAAAGGTTGTCAAAAACAACATGTATCACGTATGATAAAGTGCTATATCATGTTAGATATCATTGTTAAAACTAATCTCTTCTTAATAATTTATATAGTGGGAGCGAGAGCCGCTCTCCTTCTGAAAATAGAAACAGTGTGCGAACAGTTGCCAGTGTCTCAGAAGAGAGACGTGCGGAGATCATGCTGATCTCTGCTTCTACTATAATTCCAACGAATTGGCCTTACAGATGGTGGTCCTAACGCCACCAATGAATTGAATGAGGTTACAATCAAGTTCCCGATCATGATGAAAAATTTTGCAATGAACATATCAGCGCAATACAATATCGACATAAAAGATATCAAGATCGTGGGATTCGCGATTAGCGGTAAGGAACCTAATGAATATTTTCATATTTATAGCATAATCTGAAGAATATATTAGGTTTGCGAGCTGTGGTGATGACTTTTGAGGGATCGATAGCGATAATAAGCAAGTCAATAAGGCATCGCTTTCCTGGAAGTGTGGAAGAAATCCCCCATCTTCTCCTGTAATGTTGAAGACTGTACTTAATACACTGGAGATAGCGAAGAGTACTATGGGCAATCAAAGAAGCATCGACTTCCGTCTGTGTAAATGATGACAACCCTCCGTGTATTACACTTAGTAATAAACGAGAAACAACTGGAGATTAAGCTCATGATTTTCTCTTCTTGTACTTAATTGTTGCTTTTCAACTCATGTTGGATATTATAATTTTATACGGCCCTCTTCGTATTTTATCTCTTCTTGTTACCGTTGTTTTTTTGGGAAGATAATGTGTTTGCTATGTGCAGGGATAGATCAAATAATATAGAGAGCTCCACTATCACGATCATTGTTGTTTATCTCAAATCAATAAACCTGACTATTCTATGAAGATAAACTGCCATACCTTCACCAACGATGTGTCCTTTTCAGTTAAGAATTAACTGAATCTCTTCTCTTAGTACGTCGCTATGTCAAAATGTAAAATAAATGTGGATATTCCTTCAGCTAGAGATAGTTCTTAACAATAATTTCATTTCTGATGTTGTCCCTAAAAATTTACAAGTCTATTATTCCCAGATGGTTAATCATATAAATCACATATTCTTGCAGACGAAAGGTGCGATAGTAACTACCCTTAGGCGCTTTTTCGTTGTCTTTTCTTCTGAGGATAGCAGCATCGTCCTTGACTCGTTACCAAAATAGATTTACAACGACCTTAGATTAAGCACTCCATAAAGGTTAGGGAAATAACTTTTCACGTCAAAATTAATTTGGGGACGTACAAATCAAAAAATTTCTTATTGTGGGGTGGGTAAAGAAGAAGTCCTTTGGCACACAGACGCACAAGTGCGAGTCCATGTGACAAGCGCTCTTTGGATTTCGATTTTTTTTTTATACTCTTTTTCTCTTTTTCCTTTTGTTCTTCTTCATCTCTCACTTTAACAAATTTAACAAATGGCAAGCACCGAATTCAGTAGTCCCTTGAGAAAGTACAAGTTGGTTTTCCTTGGAGAACAAAGTGGTAAGTCAAAAGAGTAACAAAGGGTGTATATGATTGTCATCTCACTGTTTTTCAAAAAAAAGTCGGAAAGACTTCTCTTATTACTCGTTTTATGTACGACACTTTTGATAATACATACCAGGTAAAAACATAGATATTATTTTCTTTTGAACCCCTAACCCTAACCCGCCAACCCTTTTTAGGCTACTATTGGTATTGATTTCTTATCCAAGACCATGTACCTTGAAGACAAGACAGTTCGTTTGCAATTATGGGATACAGCTGGCCAAGTAAAGAGTTTTTTTGGTATTACACTTGGAGTGTAACACATGATTGTCTGACATTTTTTACTTGAAAGGAACGATTCCGTAGTTTAATTCCTAGTTACATCCGAGACTCTTCAGTTGCCGTGATTGTATATGATATTTCCAGTGAGTATAAATGTATATATAAAAGCCAAGTTAGTTCCATTTACTTATTCTCTTTTTAGACCGTCAATCCTTTATGAATACTTCCAAGTGGATCGATGATGTGAGAGCAGAAAGAGGTGATGATGTAATCATTGTCCTTGTCGGAAACAAATCTGATTTGAGTGAAAAGAGAGAGGTTACAGTCGAAGATGCAGAAAAGAGATCAAAAGAGTTGAATGTTATGTTTATAGAAACAAGTGCTAAAGCAGGACATAATGTAAGGGGGGAAGGGAAATAATATGCACAACATATCGACTTATTTTGATTGTTGTTGTTGTTATTTAGGTCAAATCATTATTTAGAAAAATCGCTCAGTCTTTACCTGGCATTGATGGAAATAACCAAAACGAGCAAAAGGATGCCAGTAAGTAGTGCACTTTTTATACGCTTATTCTATGATGATTCTAACTTGTTTTCTTAGTGCAAAAAATCAATCTTAATACCAGTGAGACTGAAGCAACGGGATGCGCCTGTTAAATCACACAAACTTTATTACCCTCCTTATCATCTACCTGCCATCTTATCTTATTATAATAGTAGTATTAATTAGAAAAAATAAATATAATCTGAAACCAAATCTCTTCTTTAATCAAGATAACACTTTTTAACAATGAAAGTATTGATTTCAAATGATGATGGTAATTCTACTCATGTGTCACACACATAATACAAACATAAACAAATATGTGCATTTTTAATAGGGCCCCCAAGTGTGGAAGAGTCTCCCTTTATCTTGCCTTTTATTGAGCATTTAGAGAATCTCGGCTGGGATGTCAAGTGAGTCAATTTAATAGTCACCTTGCACACTTACTCTTCCACTCACGCTTATTACAGAGTATGCTTACCAGACAGTCAAAAGTCTTGGATCGCCAAATCCTTCATGATCAAAGAAGAGATAAGCGTGCGATATTACAATAGAGTTACAAAGCAAATAACCAACGAGCAACACAACGAAAACGACTTTTACCTGGTAAAAGTGTACTGGACAGACAATGCTTATTCGCCTATCTTACACCCTTTCTTATAGTTGAGTGGAACACCAGCTACATGTGTAAATATCGCACTCAACCACTTGTTTAAAGACAAAGAGTTTGATCTCGTTATCGGCGGCCCTAATTTTGGTCGCAACATTTCCACCATTTTCACATTAGCCTCAGGTACAGTGGGTGCTGCTATGGAAGCAGTGCTAAATAAGAGAAAAGCTGTATCCGTTTCTTTCTGCTTCTGTAACCAACGACCAGAGTGCATACAAAATTGTTGTGAAACAGCCTCAGATATCATTCAGCACCTGTACAGCGCAGATACACCTTGGCCTGAAAACGGCATGTTCAATATCAATATCCCCATGCTAGACTACAAGTGTCCCATTCACTTGACTGAATTCCATAAAGCAAGTTACGGTTCCTTGTTTGAACAAATGTCAAGAAAGAAGGGCGAACCTGTCAAATTTAAATTTGCTCCTGATTTTACCGCCATCAACGCAGATAAAGACGGTCTCCCTGGGACGGACAAGTGGGCACTGATGAACAAATGCGTTTCAGGTAGACAATAGAATGCCCGCTTACTATACGTATACTTACTCTTATATATATATTCTAGTGACGCCTATGGTGGCTGCTTTCCAAACTGCATCCTCTTCTATCAAGGACATTGACTATAACTTTGAATCCATTTATGCCTCACAATAAAAAAAAATCATAGACTGGCTGGCATGAACTGTGTGTGACTTGCTATCCTAGTTTTTGCCCTCCCCTTTTTTATATGTTCCCAATAGTGTATATTAACTCAGCCTTCGGACGCCGACGAAAAATCTTCGGACGTGCTCCAAACTTTGATTGGACAAATTCCATTTTGTTATAGGACCATCTCAAGTTTCAAATCCGGACCATTTCCATAATTCTTTCAGGAACTTTTATCATAAATTTTAGATGTTTTAAGTGCTTCTTTAGGCGTGGAACTATTAGTAAAGTCACCCCGGAAGTCTAAAATAGATGCTCTGCTAACGAGGAAATTCTTATCCATGAAATAAACCTAAGGATACCATATAAATTTGAACATGAGCATTTCTTATTTGGAACCTAAATTGGTCTGGTGATAACAGCCAATGAGCAAAGAGCTTTTTGAACTGCATTGCCTTGGTCAGATTTTTTGAAAGGGGAAGAATGAAAAACCCTATAGAAATCAAAGGGAAAATGTATGAGAAGTATGTTAAAAGAGACGTTAATGAATTATTTGACTATTGTTAGTTTTTAGAACAATTTAATTAATAATAAAATTTGATATGACTACCTATTTAGATGCTGGATTCTACACAACAGATGAAAAACCGGCAAGACGATAATGCAGTTTCTAAAATTTCATTTTATTTAGTCAACCTTTATGAGAAATATATGGATATGTGGTGGAAGGGAGACAAAAAAAAAGACTGATCTAGGCTTTTGATACGAATAAAAAGATTTATCATTATTTTCTTTAATTAGAAGGTCAACAATATACTTTTAAAGTTTCATGCAAACACAAGCTATCACAAGCTATCAAAATCCAAATGTCAATTTCTGGAGATAAACCTCTTCAAGACGACTTATTTGGCTTCTATAAACAGATTCTCTCTCATTGTAATATCTAAGGACTTTTACAATAAGTATATGATTTAAAACATTCCCGTCAAAATTGATTTATCACAAAATGCTGTCAATTCAATGAAAATATCAACTTTTTTTAAAAAAAGTTTTAAACAAATCACTTTTCTTTCACGTCCATTCTATTTTTCAATCGAAAAGAAATGTCTAGAAATGATTTGTCTGCAAACGAGCATCGCTCCCAGATTGTTAGCAATAAGAAAGAGATAGTTTTCAACAATCGATTACCACCCGACTTGGAAGGTTAGAATTTGATGTACACAATCCACTTGAAAAAGTTTCCATTAACCAATATCTATATTACAGCGAATTCAAAATGTGTTGACTGTGAAGAAATTGGACACTTTAACAAAAACTATTACAGGTGTAAATATTATAAAGAGGCTTCTGCCGACGATGGTATGATAATTTAATAATATAACTCTTCACAAAATGGTAATTAGTATTGATCATACGTATGCATAGTTGGAGGCTCAAATAACAAAAGAAAGCAAAGCACCACGATAAAGCAAGAAAAAAAAGCTTCCAAAAAACAAAAATATGCTACTGAAAATCCAGTGGGTATGCATTGCAAAAAATGTGGAGGTGACAACCATAATTCCGCAAGGTCTGCTTTGTGCCCATTCAATATTTTGCCTAAAGCCAAAGTATTGGAGCAAAATCTTGGAAGCCAACACTATAAGGCCTTTACGCGAAAATTACCCTTTGATCAATGTATCAATCAGCCCCACCATAACATCAAAAATAAGATCACCCAGACGTGCGCAGCCGTTAGAGAAATCACATTTAGAGCCAAGATATTTGTCAACTTTTATATATTGTCCAATGCCAACAATGATGAGGCTTATAAAGGAATCTTCAACAAAAACTCTTGGTACAGCATTTGTCAACTGGTCAATGGCCAACGAGTAACAAATCAAAGTGGCATACCGGCCGGTTTAATCACAGCCTGGGACCACTTCCGCAGTAGACACCCTAACGCTCAAGCTCAGATTTCTCTCCTTCCCGGCGCTAGTCAATGTATCTCGGAGGCTTGCACAGAAATTGAAACACTTTATAATAATAATGTTGTCGAGACGTTCGAGATGAAGCTTGAGAAATTTCTTCGTTATAAGATCCAGATGGCATTGCCGGTAAGCCTCACTTTAGTTTAATCTATGGCAGCCACTAACATGTAATATTCCAGTATATCGATGACAAGAGCCTAATTTCATCTCTTTCCCATAATTACTGCTATCAATTTATCTGCCAAGGGGATCCTGTCTGGCCTGAGAATAGCCTCGTGAAC
>KK076445.1:0-132098 GCA_000587855.1 Mucor irregularis B50
TCCTTCATGTAATTCAGATAGTATGTCCAGAATGGTATTATAATATGAAATCATGCGAATTCCAATTAATTCTATTCACTTAGCCATATAAGTATGTTTGATTGATCATATTCTATATGGGTTGATTTATGGTTTTTATATGTTACATAGATTTTTTTTGGTCTTGCACCAGCAACTTTAGCTTATGCAGGTAGAAACAAAATGAAGGCTTCCTTTTGATTTTGTGGTAAGTTTTTGGCTGTATCTATACTAATATAACCAGAAATATTCTACAATACACAGCAAACATCAATTTTTGTTCCAGTCGTGGTGAAGTACCGTACGAGATGTCACTTAAATAAACATAAATTGAGAATTGAGTGTGAGACTAGTGGGAAGAGATTTGTATTGAGAACTGAATCTTTAATGTTTATTTTCGATAATAATTTAAATCACTATAGGAGTACAACATATATTACAAGTCATATAAGAAGAGATGTACTGGGAAAAAATGGCATAGAGACTGGTATAAGAACGACAGGTCTTTAAAAGAAAAGAGGGTCAAGGAGAGATAAGTGGATATTTTCTCGTTATTTTTTAAATAACATATATGAATTGATTGAATGGAATTGGAGAGAGCAATGAAAAGTGGTTTTATTAATACATAATGGTGTTCAAAAGCGCAAAGAACACGGTCGTTTTCTGTCTTTTTTATCCGATATCAATTCCCGAAGCTGAACCAATGCAGGTCCATACCGCTTCATCAGAAAGAATTCTTCTGCCTCCTCTTTCTTTTGTTGACTGATTTTTTGAAACACGTTTGCCACCTGTAGTAATTGTATGAGTGATGATTGGGTTGTAAGATGTTCCAGGCTCTCCACTGACTGTGGAATTTGTATACGAGCAAGTTCAATCATAGTGTAAATCCCGTCTGGGCACGTTTGGGAAGACTTGTGTTCGTTTGTTACGAAAACAGAAATATATCGGCTGTGTACGATCTGTTTCCAAGTTCCTCCGTATTTCAAGTGTCCTCTAATAGTTGACCATATTCCCGATCCCCAACAAACATTATGGGTGGGCTGAACCCGCCAGTGGCGTTTCTTTCCATAGCGCATATCCTATCCTTTGCCCTTTTCATTCCAATGTCTGCCCTTCTTTTTGGTTTCAGCATAAGCTTTGAATAGTAAAATGAACGGAGGAGATGCTGGCAGCTTTTATTAGCATCATAGGAGGCCATGAGATCAACCATAGACGTAGATTTTGTCACACTAAATTGCTGTAATTGACTTTCGTTTCTGCTCACTTGCTTTCCTTCTTCTGAGCCAGTCTTCTTTCCTCGAAGCCATCTATCTCTTGTGTATCCACCTGATAAGTACTTGACTGTTTCAGATTTCACAACGAAAGATTTTGGTACTGATATTATCTTTTTTTCTTCTTCCTCAAAGTAAACTTCACCTGATAAAAAGTAATCACTTAGTTGTAGGCAGTTTTAAAGTTTTATGAAAAATATTACCATCTGCTTGTGGTGTGCTATACAGATAGAAGAGCTTTACGTGGAAGTCAAATTTTTCAATGTCAGACGAAGTGGTTTCGGTCATAGAAATCACTTCATTGTCTGTTCCGGAGAACCTGATCTCGTTGTTGATTATTTCTGGTTTTAGCAATACCTTGCCAGCATCCAACAAACAAAAAAATTCTTGAGGCTGAAGCGTTCTTCTTGTAGTTGGTATATACTGCTGAATAACCGAGGACCTCTTTTGGTTGATATCTGAGCGGCAAGGCTTGATTGTCCATGGCCATAAATAACTTGTTTATCACCAACGTGTACCAGAAACGACTCACCAAAACGACTTTTATATTCTCTAAAAGCTTCTTCCATTTCTGCTTTGCGAGCATACAAGCATTTGCGCTGCTCTAAAAAACTCAGGCATAAAGAGCATTAAGGATACTTCTTCCACAGCTTCATCCTCCAGACTTCTCTTTATAAAATAGTGACAGAATTAATGAGATTTTACTTTGACCTCTCTAAAAAGTCCACGTATTGGGTGAAGCAATTTATCAGCTGAGATCAGGCTTCTTCCATTAGCCTTGTTGACAGCGATGACTCGAACCCACTTCTACGGGTAAAGAGTTTAACTTGGCCACCGGAGTGCTCCTCTAGAACCTCTTTTTTTGATAAGGTGTGGTAGGGACAAGAGTCCGATCGCCGCGAAGAATGCGAATTGTTAGCTTCGCTGTAGATCCCCTCTTGAACACATCTTTGGCGTTTTGATTTAGCCCCATTTGCGTTATCTTCCATCTTCCGCTTGTGGCCCTCCGCTTGATCTTTCGCCTCCTCTTTTATATATCCTTCCTCTGAGAGGGGGATTCTTTGTCCTCTTCGGTTTCAGATTTGACGACTTCTATGTATACAAAAATGTAATACGCAAGCATTCTTAGATCGGGGCAGATATATGGTTCACTAACGTTGACTGTAAATACATACCTTCCCTTTACTTCTTTGGTTCTTTTTTCTTCAAAATAATCTCGCCGGGAGATAAATTTAGGTAAGGATTAATCGTCGGTAGTAGAGACATTTGTTGAAAGTAAATGGGGAGCAGTGGAAGAAAAAGAAAGAGGAAGAAAGGTTGCAAATGGTGCACAAAAAATTTTTTTATAACAAATATATCAAATGTTGTCAAATCGAAAAGGGTACTACGGGTGACCACAATATATCGCATACATTTCTATAAACATAGATGTTTATCTTCGTGGCTTTAATTGTGCATACATACATGTATATATTATTTAAATTCTGTACGTACGCATAATGTTTATCCATTGAATTACTACAAACACGGCTATGAACCTTTTGACGATATGAAAAGTTGCTTATCTGGAGGCCCTTCATGGTGCACAAATTTTTATGTTCTTAAAAAAAATGAACGGAGTATTAATCAGAGCTATTCTATCAAAGTCTTCACACATAATTTCAAGTATTGAGCAATGTTGCTCCTCATGGTAACTTTCCTAGCACTCACGATATTTCTAGTCACCCTGGAAGTCGATGAAAGAAAAATAGGGCAGTCGAGTCTTAACTACTTTGTTCTAATCGATTAGGTGAATTAAGACATATTATTGGACAATTTAGGTGAATTTGAGACATATCATTGGATTAGATACCCTCCTTTATAAGCAGACGGTTGAATTTCCAGAAACCGCTGATTGATTTTTCAAATCCGCCATTTACGCACTGTGCCCAAAATTGTACTTGGGTTTCACTTTTGAGAATCCGCCACCAATGTTTTTAAAACCAATAAAAGCAAAAACTTTTTTTTTCTTCTCCTCTACTTTTCCATTCCTCTAGTAAACAAATTGAAAACCGCATACCTACATGTTTCGAAAAGCAAAAAGATTATCTCAAAGATTTGGAATCAACAAAGAAAAGTGTACGGAGAAGACGACTTTGTCAAGCAGTAATAGTAACAATAGCAAAAAGTATCTGCCTGCAGAGGAAAGTCATGGAGAACGCACACCGCAATTTTTGATGACGATAGATAGAGTCAGTACTCGCGGAAGCTCAACCGGCGACCTTATTCCAAACGACAATGACACACTCAGTACAGAAAGTAGTAGTAACGATGACGAAGAGTTGAAAGTAGACTTTCCCAAAGCAAGACCAGTGCTCGCTAAGTGCCAAACTGCACCTGTGAATGATGTAATTTATGACACTCCCGTAAATGACTTGACACATCAGCTCAATATGTTGGATACCGGCAATTTGGAGCTTTTACTGTCGATGGAAACTCAAGCTAGAATGGACGCTCAAGCTCAACGAGAAAAGGAACAGCTCGAACAATCCCAACAACAAGAAACCATGTTAGCACCTCGCCCCACAAAAATTAAATTTGAACTTCCTGTCACACCCCCTCGTTCTAGATCACCAGCAAATCCTAGACTACAATACCCTCGAGCAAGACCAGTCCGATCTTTACCAGAAGAAGGGTTAACAGCAAATGCTCTCAGACATCCTTCACCTGCCAACGGAAAAGGCAAATCAAGACGAGTGAGCTGGCGCCACCTATTTGGTGATCGAGAAGACGATGACAGCAAGACTCTGCCACTGCCCATCACGCTTGACTCCAGAGTTCGACTCAAGTTGAGACCTTTACCAACATTCGGATATGTTCGATTCATTGGTGGAACGGATTTTGGGGCTGGCGAGTATATTGGAGTAGAGCTTGATCATGGTGGTGAGTACAATCCCGGGTTTTAAAATATATGTCAATGACTGACTGACTTTCTAATTTATTAGTGGGTAATTGTGATGGGTGTGTTGACGGTGTAAGATACTTTGATGCTGATGGTAATCGTGGTATATTTTGTAAACGTCGCGATCTGGAAGCCGTGCCAGAATAGATGTCTCGATGATTCAATTTTAAATGTAGATACCCTTTTATTAACAACCATACTATTTTACCACTATTTTAGAAAACCTTTAATTTCACTACTACTATCTTTCTTAATCGTACTTGAATACTACAAATATATATATATATACACACGCTCTCCCTCTCTCTCTCTTTCTAATTCTGCATTACTTTCTTTCTTTTTTTCAAAACTATTATTTTTCTTTTATTTGCATTTGAACAAAAAAATGAAATACATTTTACACTAAGATATACTTCAACTTTAGTTTGCTTTGCAAACTTCTTTTTTCATCGATTACTTGCGTTGACACAATCATTTGAAGGAGCAGGGGTGTCCGAATCCTCAGCAGAGGAAGAGGACACGGATTCAGAGAATAGCGAACCATTATTATTTTCGTGTATTTCGATTTCAGGAGATGTGATCCCTAGTTGCTGCTTTAATTGAGAGTTTTCGTCTCTAAGGGATTTTATATACTCTATAGCGTAACGTAGAACTTTGGCACGATGACACTTTTCTCCGCTCCTTTTTTCGATGCATGATCTTGGCACTAAATCAGATAATTCACCCACTAATATGTTCTAGAAATTTTGGAAAAAGTAGTCAGCGATATGATAAAGAGAATCGCAGTTAGTACAAGTTGACATACCAAGTTATCTCTTCTTCTTCTCTCAACTCGATTGTGAGTTTCTCGTCTTTGTTTAATTCTACTCATAGCAGTATCACTGTCAATACTGATTTTATTCAAGATATTGACCCCATGAACTACTAATTTTGTAGGTTGCTTATCGAGTTGATTTAACTTTCGTGCCATCGAGTCAGGATTATATATTTTAATTCGCTCTTGTAAAGGATAGGTAGCTCGTCTTTCCGAAATTGTCATTTTAACGGGTTCATTGATATGCGATGATGGTGCTGTTGAATACGTCATTGTAAGTTATATGCTTTGAATGAGCCAGATAAATGGCAGAAAGAAGAAATTAGAAAAGAGAAACACTGGATTATATTTTGTTTTGAAGATCATAATTTATATAGTGGCTGAAAAGAATGAGGGGAAAAAACGTGTGCTAAAGCAAAATTGCCTCAAAATTGCCTCATTTGTATTCTCACTCTAAAATTGAGGTCCTGTGCCCCCAATAGCGAAATGCGAGCTAAATGTGTACAGTCACATTCAATATATTTCTTGCTAAAAAATTGTTTTGAGGCATATTTTTCCATCAAAATAGGCTCAAAACTACACTTATTGTAACCCAACACTTTTAATATCTCGTATCGATTTCAGATGTACAGTCATGTTATCATACACGTACACACTGTTCATTGATATGCGATGATGGTGCTGTTGAATACGTCATTGTAAGTTATATGCTTTGAATGAGCCAGATAAATGGCAGAAAGAAGAAATTAGAAAAGAGAAACACTGGATTATATTTTGTTTTGAAGATCATAATTTATATAGTGGCTGAAAAGAATGAGGGGAAAAAACGTGTGCTAAAGCAAAATTGCCTCAAAATTGCCTCATTTGTATTCTCACTCTAAAATTGAGGTCCTGTGCCCCCAATAGCGAAATGCGAGCTAAATGTGTACAGTCACATTCAATATATTTCTTGCTAAAAAATTGTTTTGAGGCATATTTTTCCATCAAAATAGGCTCAAAACTACACTTATTGTAACCCAACACTTTTAATATCTCGTATCGATTTCAGATGTACAGTCATGTTATCATACTTGAGCTAAAACATCCACTCAATTACCAACGAGATTGGCGACTCGCTGGTCGCAACAGTTGATACAGTGTGCGTATAGAAAATGAGAGACATATATGACAAGAGCTTGATGAATTCATGCGTGATGAGCAAAGAGACAGCTGTTGAACACTACAAGAAGTTGTACAGTTCCCCTTTAAATAATAAATATAAGTATAAAAGCGTAGAAGAGAGGTAAACTGTAGATACCGATTGTAGTGTCAAAATATAATGTCGTTTAACGAACAATAAAGATAAGATTAACTCTGAGCAATCAAAATACACTTACACAAGATATCGTTCGAAGATTCATATAATTTTCTATTATGTATATTTTGCCGAATATGATAGTTGACCTCGATACCTACAGGAGACTTATATTGCGAGAACGCTAATACTGCTTATTGTTATTTACAATAGCCTTTGCCTAAACGTTGGAACGAAGGGCATGCGCTTTTTTGATGATGACTGTGGCGCTTAGAGAATAACCATTATGTAATAAGCTTAAATCTTTAAAAACTGAGTATAGGAGCCCCACGATTTTAACGTCATCATTTACATTATCCAATCAAAAATCACTAGGGTGATATTGAGTGTGCGCCTGCCTGAGGGGTTCACAACATGGATTATCTTTGAATATTTTTTTTTCCTTTATTTTGTTGATCATCTTACAATAAGGTAATTCAACGGCAATTCGACTTCACTTTGACCTAATGTCACTTCAACATACTAATTCCAGCCTTTTTATAATTTCAATTTATACTTTTGTCAACCCAATTTTTAATTCGACTGTATAGCCTATTTATATAACATGTCCTGGAATTCAAAGACTTGGTCTTGGGTAAAGAAGTACTTCTCTGTTGTAAGTCTTTTTAGCGAGAAATGGAGTCAAAGCAGCTTGTATTAAATTAGTTTTACTTAGAACCCTTTATCAACTGACGGTATGCCAGTTGTCGGTAAATTCCGTACTCCTGCTGTGGGGTAAATACGCACTCTTTCCAACATTTATTTTGGTCATTGTATTGACAGTCGACTTTCTTTTTACATAGTTCTCGTCCCGAAAAGTACGTTTATCCCAAGTCTAAAGCTTCAGCCATCTCCAACAACCCCTACTTCAAGCGTGACACCCGCAGAAACTTCCCTCGTCTTGCAGTTTATACTCAAAATGATGTAGCCCTTCTTCTTGAAGGTGGCGCTGTTAACCCCAGGTAAGAGATACAATGCATTGGGATTGTTTAGGAACGACCCGACTCATCATTAAATATTATCATCAGTCTTGCCGCTGAAGCTACTGCTGATAAGGCTGTTGCTGCTGCCTCTGAGGCCAAACCTCTTGTTCAAGTTTTGAACTCTAACAAACTTTACACAACAAGCAAGCTTGCTCCTGCTCCTAGATTCGGTCGTAGACTTGACTGGAAGACTTCTGAAGATTTCGTTCCTCCTAACGATGGTAAGTAATTTAGTTCATAAAGTTAAGGGAGAATAGCTGGTTAATTATTGCGTTTTCGTTAGGTTCTTATTTCCCCATGAGAGTCGTCACCTTGTAAAGCAACTCAATTTATTAAATTATACACAAAAACAGAAATAAAATTATCTCAGTTATGCTAGAGTAGATTTGCAATTGTGGAAGTGTATTTCAATTCATGATATATCGAGTAATGAAAGGGATTATATGACCATTCTCGGTAGTGAAAGACTTGGTTGATCTAGAGCTGTTAAAGGGAAAACTATTATATTAAAATAGTTTTCAAATAAAGAGCCGTAGGATGGAGTGATCTAAGCAGTCTTGGATCTTCAAAGGAAATGTCAGACAGTGCAAAAATTAAATTACATAAATTGGGACCGGCGATTGTATGAGATATTCGAAACAGAGGCTGCCAAGTCTATCCAAATATATTAGACACTAAGCTCTAATTACAAAGTAGAGATGAGAAAACTCAGTGTAGATATAATTTAAAGGTCAGGTAAGTCTCTTCATAACACTTGTGATGTTTGCATAAAAACGATCAAGTGTTTACTTCGATGTAATACTACTCATCTACCTTCTCTAAGTTCCCTTCGAAATGTAATAGATCTGCAGCGTGGATACGCAATGATAGGGGACAGAATTGGGTGAACTAATCTTCGCTACATAGAAATCATTTAAAGGGCTCGAGTAACTCAACTACTGAACTTACGGGTAAAAAGAGTACGTTCATTGAGATACCTTCATGACCGTGGTTTTGGGTACATCACAAACCCCATACATACTCAATATCACCCCTAAAGACAAAAGGCTATAACAGCTATAGTAAATAGTAGGAAGATCCCGTAAACAAGTCGCTCAAAACGAGGTCTTTATCTTTCAAATAACAATACTTTCACTGTGGGCCGAGCGCCAGAAATCATCATTTAGATGTCATTTATGACAGACATCAAAAGAAGATTGCAAACACCTTGAGTAGATGTCACCATGAGTGCCCAATCTACTCAAGCAATAGGCGTAGTAAAAAGTACAATCAATATTACTTTCAATTCTTCAAAATGCTCAAATGACTTGGCTTTGACAACTGCAGAGGCAAGACAGTGAAATAGTAATCATCGACCAGATCAGACCTGAAAGAAACTTTTCAATTCTGATGAGCTGCGTACTTCTTGTTAGATATCTTGCTCAGCAATTTGCTGCGGTGAAGTACAAGCAGAGCCAAGAGTTATAGACTTTTGAAAAAAGAATGCAGTATGGACTCTGTTATGGCCTATATAAAAGCAGAGGCATGCATTACCTCTTGTCCCCTCTTCTCTTCATCTTCGAACGAACTATGAGGGAAATTTGCAAAAAATCAGGAACAAGCCAAGTTGAGTCAAAGGGTGCCACAAGAGAGCTACTCGTCAGTCACTTCTAACGAGAACCAGTCATGACTTAGCAAACTCTATACAATCATAGCAGACCCAAGTAAACTATAAGGATGAAATGGAATAGCGAGGTGGTTACATATACAAGTAGAAAAACATACGAACAATTCACTTGAAAATAAAATGATTTTACACAAATAAAATAAATTACTTTTAGAATACACCCTTCCATGTAGTTCTGTTACCTCTAACGCAGTATTTCTCGACTTCTTTCGTAATCGCATCAACAAAACCATATGCACACATGTACACCTCAAAGATGTTTTCATGATCAGTATGTTGGTTCGCAAATCAGAACCACGAGCATACTAAACCCTGGAAAATAGAGGTATACTACTTTTCACTTGTATATTTCCTTGTAACTAATCCAGTCCTAATACTTCACCTGTGAGCATAAGATTTTGCCAAAAGTAAAATCTAAAGTTTCCAAATTTAGCTTTACATAGTACTCCCCGAAACTGAGGCAATGCGAAATTACTAACCAGACGAGGGTGTATTCAAGGTACGCGTAGCAGAACCCTCGTTTAAATTTTGGATTTTCTTGTAAAGATGAATAGAAATGTTCCTGAATCTCTACAATTCTCCCTCTCCTATCCCTCCCCCCGTTTTTTTTCTATACTGAGGCAATATTAGTCATGAAGGTGGTGGAGCACATTTTTTACGATGGAAAGCGTGAGACAAAGTTAAACTTCCGTTCACTACCGACCAATCGCAATGACAGCAAATGTATATGTAGCACAGAAATGTAAACTTTATTTATGATAATCCCAGCAACATGGATTCCTTCTTTAAAGGGTGGAGCATATCCTAAAAAGGATATTTTGTATTCATCTCAGAAACAAAGAGAAATACAACTTTCAGTTCCCGGTAAAATAACCTTTTGCTTAAGATTTTCCCAAGGACGAAATGTAACGAGCTCGATAATTGACAATTAGGTGACATTTGCTGCAGCTGGCAAAAGTAAAAGTCAAAAGTGCATGTGTCATTTTTAAGACGTGCCATTTTAAATTGGCATGGCAATGAGAGACACGCAATTGGAAACGGAAAACAAGACTCCCATACGAATAAACGATTATCATGCTCTTGGTGGATGAATTATGAACCCTTAAAGCAAAATTGCAAAGTGCCTAGTTGTAAACCTTAATTCCATATCCACGAACTGCATTCCCAAATTAAGAAGTGATAAATTTGGGAACGAAAAATACTGCGCATAACTTGTTGTTTGAGAAATCATTCGTTCTGCTTATTTGATCCACGATTGAGAGATTTTTTTTTAAAAAAAAAAAATACTCGATAAAGATTATTGACATTGGACGCATGAATGCTATCCTTGTTTAATATCAAGTTAAGTGCATGAGCACTCTATTGGAAAAATATTAAATTTTACTTATCTAACACTCCTAGTTGGATATTTCTCATTAATTGTGGAGATCAGCTGCACTTTTTTTTTCATAATATCAGATGATGCCAATAAAAGAGAAATAATGGAAAACGTTTTCTTCATTTCTATACATGTGCATTCACTTTTGCTATGTAGGGAGTTTACGAGAATATTTTGTTACTGTGAGAATGATCGTACAACAAATTATATTACATATGTAATCGATTTTGCTACTTTTAAATAAATAATTAATCGATCCGTCGCATATGTACCCGCCGTTTAGTACTTTTATCGATTGTCCTTCTCGATGAAAACTACCGCAATTTTTGTATAACCCTCGTTCATACAGTAGTGATACAACAAGAATTCTGTAAGCAGTGACGCGTACATAAATCATTTGTTCTGTATTTAGCTCCTGAAAAGATATGTGTGCCTGGATAATGTGTAGTCAATCCAGACGATGGAATTATATCGGCCGTTCAGATACTTGCGGTTGCATACATAATTATGTATGTACATAGCAATTGCTGGGTTTCTAGAGTCATGAGAAACTGAACCATTGCCTTTGAGTACATTATCATCGAACATTCTCTTTGAATATTCTGCAAATCGTATATTTCTCGAAATGAAAATCACTGTTCGCCAAATACGTATTAACAGGTCTTACGACAATTTCCCCGCCTTTGTGTATGGTGATAGTGTACGTGTAATGTTGAATACGCTTGAGAACTATGGCATGAGTTTCATAGAAAATTAACAGTATGCATTTGTAATCCGGGAGTCGCCAGTTGTTGTGCTCTATATTATTTTTGGAATTTCATTCTTAACAGATGAAATTTCAAAAAATAAGAGTAAAATGCAGCGCAAAGTGCATTGTAGAGACAGTATCATTCGTTTTTCTGTATCCATAATTAGTGTAAAGCAGAGCTAATATGATGTGCACCTTCCTTAGATACTAACAAAATCTACAATATCACTGGGAACACAAGCATAAAGGAACACAAAACTTTAATTGCTCGTGAGACCCGTAAATGATAAAAGCAGGCTTACTACTGAGATTAGAAATATTTGCATTCAACCAGGTGTTATATTTTTATTGTATTGGTGTATCTGATTACTACAATAGAAATAGATAAAAACTCCTAATCAAATTTAGTTAAATTAGAGATTTCGTAAAACTTTGATTTTTATGTTAGATTTAGACCCTTCTGTCAAAAAGCTTTCACAACTATGTGGTCTTTCCCTTTTCGAGATTTTTATCCTACAACGATGTTTTCGCAGATTATTTTCCTTTTTGTGAAGTGACATTTTTCCATTTATTTTTATAAAGTTGTGTGGGTAATTCACATGAGAACACAATATTCGTTGTGGACCATCTTGTATTCCCAACCTCAATATTTGGCAATTGTGGAGAGGCTCTGTAACCCAGCTATTCAGACTCCATTTCTTACCATAATAGCTATTTTCGGCGGATCTATTATACGTATATAAGAAAGGTGACATTTGCATACTTTGCTTTATTTTTTTCTACTCTCTTTTACCCTTTCCATAGTCCGTATACATACAATCGACCAGCTGATATTTATTAAGCTGTGTTTGACATAATTCATTAATAACAATTGTCAATCCTTTATAATTCACAAGACATACATAACTCCATTAGTGTGTACGTAACGTACACACTAAACTCCTAATCAAATTTAGTTAAATTAGAGATTTCGTAAAACTTTGATTTTTATGTTAGATTTAGACCCTTCTGTCAAAAAGCTTTCACAACTATGTGGTCTTTCCCTTTTCGAGATTTTTATCCTACAACGATGTTTTCGCAGATTATTTTCCTTTTTGTGAAGTGACATTTTTCCATTTATTTTTATAAAGTTGTGTGGGTAATTCACATGAGAACACAATATTCGTTGTGGACCATCTTGTATTCCCAACCTCAATATTTGGCAATTGTGGAGAGGCTCTGTAACCCAGCTATTCAGACTCCATTTCTTACCATAATAGCTATTTTCGGCGGATCTATTATACGTATATAAGAAAGGTGACATTTGCATACTTTGCTTTATTTTTTTCTACTCTCTTTTACCCTTTCCATAGTCCGTATACATACAATCGACCAGCTGATATTTATTAAGCTGTGTTTGACATAATTCATTAATAACAATTGTCAATCCTTTATAATTCACAAGACATACATAACTCCATTCTTTATCAATTAAAATAATATATAATGCCTGGAAGCATTAATAATGGCCAGCAACCTTTAGCTGTCCAAGGTGAAAATACTCATTTTCACCAACAAGAATATGTTACGACTACTACAACAACCTCAGATCAACATTATAATGAAGTCTATGCTGATCACGGCGACACCCTTGAAGAGTACTCAGAAAAACCTGCCGCTCCTGTTAACAGACCATTTTACAAGAAAAAGAAGTACTGGATCATTTGCTCCATTGTCACTGTTATCGTAGTGGTTGTGGCCGTTCTTTTGATTCTCTTTGTTGCCTTCCCTAAAATTGCTCAATCTACCATGAATCATTCCAAGATTGAAGTTAAGGGTGCTCAAATCACTTTTGAACCCCCAACTGACTCTGGGCTTCAACCCGTAGCTGGTGCTGACGCTAATTCTACCTTCTACATGCATATGGTTACCGATCTCAAAAACACTGGACCTTTCAGCGCTCAAATTGAATTTGAAGACAACGTTCAAGTTCTTTACAACAACACTGTCCTTGGTACAATTACTTTGCCCAACACACACATTGGTGGTGGTCATGGTTCTATTGATACCGTCACCCCTTTCAAAATTGCTGATGTTGCTGCTTTCTCCGCCTTCTCTCGTTACATGTTGGCCAACGAAAAATTTGTTTGGACATTAAATGGTAAAGCTAAGATTACTGCACTCACAAGGTATGCATTAATTTGATTTACAAAATTGCCATATAACTAATTTGAAATTAAATTAAATCTTATGTAGAACCGCTACTGTGGATTTGAATAAAGATATTACCATGGAGGGTATGAATGGTTTCCCTCAAGTCAGAATCAACTCTTTCCAGCTTCCTGGTGATGCTGTTAACGGTGGTATTCTCATCGAATTGGGTACTGTTCTCACAAGTCCTTCTCCTATTGGTGTTCAACTCGGTCATATCGAAATGAACATTGGCTATGACGGTGTCGATCTCGGTCTTGTTCATGCTGATAATGTTACACTTCAAAAGGGTGATAACAACATCTTACTTTCTGGTATTATGAAGTCTCAAGCAAATGACCCTGTCGCCCAAGCAAAGATTAGTACTCTTTTCTCCAACTACATTGCTGGTATTGTCTCCAATACTACTGCCAAGGGTGTTTCTGCTGCTCCTAATGGTAAGGACCCTATTGGCTGGCTCTCTGATGGTCTTAGCTCTGTTACATTGAACGTTGGACTTGGTGCTGAGAAGCCCTTGAAGATCATGAACTCTGTATCAATGGGTTATCTTGATCTTAACTTCAACAAAGATGCACCTTACCATCCCTCTGTCAATGCCCCTGTTGTAACTGCTGGGTTCACTATTCCATTTGGCTTTGCCTTGAACATCACTGAGGTTACCCAAAACATCACTCTTGGTCTCAACAAATCTACTGGTTTTGATAGCTTTGCCGTCATGAATGTTCCTTATGTTGCTTCTACTAGTGATCAAAAGTCTGGAAAGCTCCAATTTGCCATTAATAACGCCGTTATTGCTGGTATTGCTGGTAAAGAATCTACTTACGTACACACTAAAGATTAGTACTCTTTTCTCCAACTACATTGCTGGTATTGTCTCCAATACTACTGCCAAGGGTGTTTCTGCTGCTCCTAATGGTAAGGACCCTATTGGCTGGCTCTCTGATGGTCTTAGCTCTGTTACATTGAACGTTGGACTTGGTGCTGAGAAGCCCTTGAAGATCATGAACTCTGTATCAATGGGTTATCTTGATCTTAACTTCAACAAAGATGCACCTTACCATCCCTCTGTCAATGCCCCTGTTGTAACTGCTGGGTTCACTATTCCATTTGGCTTTGCCTTGAACATCACTGAGGTTACCCAAAACATCACTCTTGGTCTCAACAAATCTACTGGTTTTGATAGCTTTGCCGTCATGAATGTTCCTTATGTTGCTTCTACTAGTGATCAAAAGTCTGGAAAGCTCCAATTTGCCATTAATAACGCCGTTATTGCTGGTATTGCTGGTAAAGAATCTACTTACAACGAATATACCTACGGTTTGACTGCTGGCAGTAACTACACTTTTATGATCGCTGGTAATGCTACTACCAAGGTTAACACCACTATTGGTCCTCTCGTCTTATCTGGTATCAACTTTGAACTTCCTACTCAACTTCACGGTCTTGAGTTTTTGAATTCTACTGCTACTGTCATCAACTCTCTTGATGTCACTGGTGGCCGATCTGATAGTTTGACTTTAGGTATCAACGTTACTATGCAAAATCCTTCTGATTTCAGCATTGCTACTGGTGATGTCTCCTTTGATATGTTGGCCGATGGTACCAATCTTGGTTCCGTTGTATTATCTAACCTCACTTTGACTCGCGGTGCTAATACTGTCTTTGCTACTGCTAACTTTGATCCCAAGTCTTCCGATGTTGGACAAAACTTGCTTAGTACCTTTATCATGGGTAAGGACAATGCAGTTCAAATTGGTGGTAACGCCAACTCTACTGCTATTGCTTCTCTTGCCGGTGGTCTTTCTCAAGTCTCTCTTGATTCCACTTTGCCTGGTCTTAAGGTTGCTTTGATTCAAGGTTCAGCCCTCACTGTTCGTCCTACCACCCTTTCCGATGGTGTTGTTGGTGTTAAGGTTTCTATTGCTAACCCCTTCTCTGCTGGTTTGACTATCACAAAGGTTATTTCTTCTGTTACATACAATGGCATGCCTGTCGGTAACATCGATCAAGACATCAGTAGCAATCCCATTATTATTCCTGGAAAGCAAACTGTTCAATCAAGCGATCTCGACATGAAGATGAACACTGAACCTGCCGCTGTTGCTCTCTTACTTCGTTCTCTTGCCGTCACCTCTAACTTGGATACCCGTCCCATTGATGCTTTGTTCAAGATGGGTGGCTTTAATATCGAAGGTCAAGAAGATGTCAACCCCGACTCATCTCTCTTCAACGGTTTCAACATTTCCTCTTTTGTTATGGATGCCATGAAGAGCTTAAAGGTTGACCTCACTCTTGCCTCTGACACTACCATTGGACAATATGTTAACACTCTTGCTTTCTCTCAAGCTGGTGTTCAAACTGCCACTGATAACACTGTTACTGGTTTAATTCCTATCGTTGGTCAACCCATTGTTCAACAAATTGTTGACGCTTCAGTGCTTGGTTTTGAATCTATCGTCTTATCTGCACCTACCGAAAATGGTTTCAAGGTTCAAATGAAGGGTTCAATTACTAAGACTGGTCCCATGGCTGCCACTATTACTTTCCCTACTCCTTTGACCGTTTCATGGCAAGGAAAGGTTCTTGGTCAAGTTACTATGCAAGCACTCGAAGCGAAGCCCAATGCTGGTGCTACCTTTGATGTCAGCGGTGATTTCACCATTAACAATGCCGCTGACATGTCTACTTTTGCTGCTTACATGATCAACAACAAGGAATTCGTTTGGGATATCTACTCCAAGGATGTCAGTGTTAATGCTCTCGGTTACACCTTCAACAAGATCTCCATGGAGAAGTTTGTCACTCTCGCTGGTGCCAGTGGTTTCAAGAATGCAGTTACTATTTCTAAATTCGATCTTCCTGGTGATGACCCAGCCGGTGGTATTACTCTCACAGCCGAGACTAGCATCAACAATCCCAGTCAAGTTGGTTTCAACTTTGCTGGCGCTGGTTTTGAGACATTCTTCAAGGGTACTGATTTGGGTCCCCTTGCTGTAGATGGTGCTGCTATTTTCCCTCCTAAGGGTGTTGCCAACTTGCACATGAAGGGTCGTCTTATCAAGCAAGAGAATGCTGAAGGAATTGCTGCTGTTACCGAAGTATTTGAAAACTACTTGAGTGCCAACAACTCTATTGTGACAGTTACAGGTACCTCTGCATCTGGACCTAACGGTGTTGTCCAATGGCTCTCTGAAGCTTTCAGGACCATCAAGATTGAAAATGTTGTCCTTCCCGGCCCTACTACTAAGCCCACTTTGATCACCGCTGTCAACATGAAGGATCTTCAAATTGATTTCACCAAGAATCCCTTTGCTCCTCCTGCTGGCTCGCATGCCGTTGAAGCTCAATTAAAGAATCCTTTCGGTTTCTCTCTTGGAGTTACATCTTTGAATATGAAGGTTGATGCCAACTCAGATGGTCACAACGTTGCTAGCTTGGATATCCCTCAAGTTCCCGCTACTACTTCTGCTGACGGTATTGTCCATACTGGTTTCGATAACATTCCTTTCAAGGTCTATTCTGGATCTGAAGCTCTCTTTACCAAGTTTGTTGCTGGTCTTACCTTGGCACCTGTTGTTCCCTTCGGTCTCAAGGGTGTTGTAAACTCCATTGCTCACACACAAGTTGGTGACCTTGCTCTTAACAACATTCCCTTCGATGTCCCTACTACTTTGGCTGGTATGTTAATTTTTTTTCGAAGTAATCATTTTTAATTTTTATTAATTGATTCTATTTTGTGTAGGTTTCCAAAGTTTCGGTGGTACTACTGAAATTGTTTCCCTCAAAGTCGTCGGTGGTTATGCTACCTATATTGCAGTTGAACTCGTTATTGCCTTGAACAATCCCTCTCAAATTACCATTACTGCAGGTGATCTTACTTTTGATGTTATCATGGACTCTGCTGGATCTAGTGTTGGTAGTGTTACTTTGACTAATACTGTTATCAAGCCTGGAAGAAACGAAATGGCTGCTAGCATGAAGATGACCGGTACTGATCTTGCTGCTTTATCCAAGTTGTTGACCAATTATTTGACCGCTCAAACTACTGACTTGACTGTCAAGGGTACTACGGCTACTACCAAAATCATTCCTCTTCAACCTGGTCTTGCCCAACTTGCTCTCAAGACCAAGATGGTCGGTCTCCCTGCTAACCTTGTCACTGAGAACCAAATGAAGTTGGTTGGTTTAACCCCTAATATCTGGGTCAAGTTCTACAATCCTCTTGATACTCCTTACACTGTCACTGCAGTCTCAGTTAACGTCTTCTTCTATAACTTGAAGGGTGACTACACTAATTTGGGTACATTGGTTGGTGCTGTCAGTCCCCCAGTCACTGTTCCTCCTAAGGGTAATGCCATGAATGAAAATGCTTTGACCTTGAAGATTGCTGGTCTTGTCCAAGCTGCTCAATTCCTCCAATTGAAGGGTGATCAAAGAAAGGTCGATCTTTTCCAAAATGTCAGTATGATCGTTGGTGATGCTTTCCATGGTGGTATGTATTACGAACAAAAGAACGTTCCTATTGTCGACAGAGATGTTACTGCCACTGCTGCTGCTCTCGGCCAACTTACTGGTGCTAACAACGCCACTTCATCTGATATCTCTTCCGCTATCCCCTCTGCTACCACTGTCGTTCCTACCACTACTGACGCTCCTACAACTACTGTTGCCGCTACCACTACCACTGCTACCCAAGCCGCTGATTCTACCACAAGTGCTGCTCCCGAACCTACTGCAACAGCAGCTGCTGTCGATAGCAACACTGCTACCACAAACTCCAATAATGAAGCTAAAACTACCGAACCTGCCCCCGAGAATATTGTTCAAGGAGGTGCCTCTGTAGTATTACCCCTTTAAATAATATAATTATAATGCCTTTCTTCTACACTATTTCTTAATACATATTTTTATACGATTAAATTTGCTTTTAATAATTTTTTATACACAACAATACCCAACCGTTTTTTTCACGCTCATGTTTAAGTTCAAGTTGACCAGAAATATACATAGTTCTAAAACGGCTATTTGAAAATAAGTTGGAACAGTTTAATCACCACTTGTCGACTAACTTCTGGTTAAATAATTGCAAAGATACTTTACATACCTAGTATGTATGCCCGAATCTTTATAAATAAAATCAGATAAAATATAGACTGTATATATAACGAAGTCTTGGATGTTGGCTTATACGTTGATAGTTGATAGGACTCACAATAAACGTTCATGGTGTGACTGCATGCGTACATGACTAGTGTATCGAGTAAATCTATTGTATAGAAATGTAAATATCAGGGAATTGTGAGGATGCACAATAAAGTAAGCTATGTACAGACACATATTTGTACATAAGCATGCATTATAACAAGTTATTTTATTTATGTATAAAAAATTGTATTTCGCGCGCTTGAGCACACAATAATAAATATAAGATGTTGCCATAATGACAGATTTGTACGGGAGATAGTTGAAGGGAGATCGACTGCAATTAAGGTACGTATAATCATGACGAGGGAAAGGCACATTTACTTTAATGTATTTGTCGCAAAAAACTATCGATATGTGGTTCGTTTGATTGTTAGCCTCAAGCAGGAAGTGTCACTCGCGCCAAAGTCTAGTATGTGTGATGAAATCTCTGGGACCCAAGAAGAAAATTGTGAGAATGCATGCTGGAAACCATTTACCACGGAGCAAACACTCTCCTGACTTGTCGCTTTCATTATTGGATCATCCTATGATTAATGCTCACCGCCAAAATGGGCGCTAAGTTTCTCCACACATTTAAACATTGCACATCATATATCTTGTAAACGTTTGTGAGCTGAGGGCCGAAGCACGGCGTCTTTTTTTTTATAAATTCAATATATTATATATACAACTTATATTTACAGCCACAAGTTTAAATCAAATTTTAATTTCGATAAACCATTGCTTGGATAACTCCTTGATCAGGGACCTTGATCGTTTCACTTTTGGTTGTAGTAGTGCTAGTAGTTGAAGCAGGAACCAAGTCAAACTCATCTTTTAATATACGCCCCATATGAATTAACTTGATTTGTTGATCGGCTGGTATATTAATCTTATTTTTTAATTCTGACACTGTCATAAAGGGGGGTTGAGTTGGAATCTCGATTGCTATATCTTTCGCACCAGAAGTGGACAATCTCACAAAAATTGTACAAAGCGAAGCTAAATCCGTTGGAGCAGTAACTTCAGAGAATGTGTTCACTTCCGGTAATACTGTCGGGGAAGTTGAATCTGCCGGCATTGATTCTGGTGCAGGAATAATAGCTGGATCAGACTCTGAGCGTGGAGTTACAATCATGACAGGCTTAGTGTCTTTGATAACCGCTTTAGGATTTGCGGCAGCTTGCTCTTCAAATGCTGGTGGCTCTCCATATTGATGTTCTTGTGTTTGTTCCTCTATTATAACTTGAGGTTTCTCTGACTCGGTAAGATTTTCCTCTGGCTTATTGATAGCTTTAGCTGAGGAAGAAGCATGCAAGGATTCTACCGCTGCAACTGATTGAGCTTTAGTAATGACAATTGGGGGGACTTTTGACAGTAAAACGTTAGCAATTGTAGATTCAATTTTGATGTCAATGATTTCACAAACCTTGTTGATTAGTGATCTCGGCTGTTGGCGAAAAGGGGGATGCGACGCTATTATTTCGTCTAGCATCTTCCGACTTTGAGCTGCAGCAACCCATTTAATTTTTGTAGAGAAAATTATACGAGAAGAAAAATGGAACAAAAGAAAAAAGCAAACCTGTTTAATGGAGATTTACTCATGCTTTTTCCCAGTTAGTTTTCATCTCCGAATAAGCTATGATGGCATCACTTTGAGCTTGCCAATCATCTAAAAAAATGCAGCTGTCATTACCAGAAATAAAGTATTTCCATATTCATATGTTGAATGTTTTACTACTGTAATTTTGTGAGAAACAGAAAAACACCACTTGGTCTAAGAGAATAAGTGGGATAATTCACCATGCGCTCACTTCAATTGTTAAGTGAAGGTCGCGAAGATTGTCTCCGACATGTTGACACCTCCTTTTTATAAAAAATACAATAATCTCAAATATAAAGCTCAGTGAAGCAATATATAAGGATAGACATTGGAATAGATTTTCAGCTGTAGTGAGCCGACTAAACAATAGTGGATCTTACCAAATTTAAACTGGTACACAGATTGGATTATAATCAACAGAAATTAATGTAATTTTCAAAAATAATAATGTATTGTATAAAGGGGGGCCTACCATTTAAAAAAAAAGTATCAACGAAAGTGCTGTTTACTACGTACATGCATGCATAACAAGCTGTAATATAAAAGTCAGATCTATGCAGGGATAGAAACAGCGCTCAAACACAAACAGTAGCTTGCCATAAAAAAAAAGCATTTTTACAACCAAGGCAATATTCCTATGTTATCGCTTTTCCGTACTCTTGCCACAGACAAATTCTCATAATTAGGTCAACGTTTTTATTGAAAAGCTCATTTACATATGGATAAATGAGAGAGCAGCTACATTATATAATATCAAAAATGGCACTTTAGTCACAAAGCTGCTTAAGAAGTGGCACGAATCCTAATCGCTTAAAAAGTAGCACTATCATATTCAACGACTTTATATACGCTATGTAAGTAACGCTTTTGCTAAATTTCACTTCTTATTGTCTGATGATGAAACATGGAACCAATGATTCCTGGTGTTTATGCTACATGCGCCTGTTATTGAACTCAGCAGCAAATACCAAAAATTTTTATCGCGCAAAAAAGTTGATATTTCCGTTTAAAGAAGTTCTACTCTCAAAAATTTTATATCAACTGAGACACTATCGGGTAACTTTACTTTCTTATTTGTTACCCAGTTGGACTTTCTTTTTACATTTTATTTATTTATAAACGCTCTTTTTCTTTTCCATCTTTCCTCTTCTTCTTTTTGCACACTAAATAGTATGAAAACAAATAGTGTCTATCTGCTTGCCTTAATGGCAGGCTCTTCTATGGCCTTACAACAACAACAACAACAGCAGCATCCATTTATTCATCCTATGGTGGCACCACATCAAGATTCAGATATTGTGATCCATGGTAAATATCTTCACATCACTGATATTCATGTAAGTGAATCCTTTGTTTTTTTCGAGACGATAAATATTGAAAAATTCTTGATTTAGATGGACAAGCATTATGTTACGGGGGCAACAATTAAATCAGACTGTCATCGTGTACCAAACAAACACAAGAATAGAAAGAAGAAGCAAGGTCTATTAGCCGGATATTGGGGTGCTCCCGCTACAGATTGCGACGCTCCTCAAAAATTAGTATACCATTCTATTGATTATATTGCCAAGGAGTGGAAAGACAAGATTGATTTTGTGATATGGACGGGTGATAATGCTAGGTAACTATATTATAAAATTTCATCATGGGCTATAGCTTATATGACGTTCATTCTAAATTCTAATTAAACTACAAACAATTTAGACATGATGGAGATCCATATATCACTAGAACTAAAAAGGAAATTGTGGGTTACAATGTCAAGGTGGCAGATTTATTACGAAATGCCTTCCGTTTAGATAACAATAGAACAATACCTATTGTACCATGTATTGGTGAGTTTCATAAGAAGACCCATTTTTAATGAACGAAAATTGAACAAACCCGGTTTGACGTAGGTAACAATGACATTCATCCTCACAATGAATTAAGAGGAATGAAAAAGAACCCTCAACTTTTGGAATTTAGCGAAATGTGGAGCGACTTTATTCCTGCTGAACAGTTAAAAGCTTTTAGACGCGGAGGTTATTTCGCCGTGGATGTTGTTCCAGGAATTCGTGTATTATCATTGAACTCGCTTTACTTTTTTGGCTCTAATGATGTGGTGAACAGTTGCAGTGATTCTTCTAGTCCAGGTGCTAAGCACGTCCAATGGATGAAAAAACAACTGAAACGTGCTCGTAGAGATGGTGTCAAAGTACTTATTATTGGACATGTGCCTCCTACTGTGAAAACTTTCAAGGATAGTTGCTTGGACGATTATATTAAGCTGTCCAATAAATTTGCTGATGTTATCAAAGCTCATATGTATGGTCATGCTAACATGGATCATTTCCAAATTCTTAGTCGCGGTTTCACTCGTAGCACAGACCTAACTATTGATGAATCTATGACTCTTTCTCCAGTTTCTATTGGTGATCCAGAAAATACAGCTGAAGATCAAGACGATGACGACCATGATAGCCTTATGGAAATTAAAAAAGACGCTGGTAGATTTATTACCACTTTACGCAAGCAATACAAGAAGGTCAAGAAAGTGAGAGACACTCAAGATCTTGTTGTGATTCACGTTGCTCCCCCTATGATTCCTTTATTCTACCCCACCTTCCGCATCAATGAATACCAAACCGATCGAAGTTCTCCTCAATTTGGTGACTGGTTAAAATACACTCAATGGTATACCAACTTGACATATTGGAACGAAGCTAGACATCCTATCACTAGAAAACACCTTGCACCTGAATTCGAAATCGAATACTCTACGGATGAAACTTACAATATGACCGATCTTACACCCAACAGTTGGCTAGACTTTGCCGAAAGAATCAGTACCAAGAAAGAAAAAGCTCTCTGGAAGACCTACTTGGCAAATATGTTTGTTCAAACTAATAATGATTGGTATGGGCAAAGTATTCCTGTTGAGCAGCCTAACCCAAGTTGGTGGGATTGGTTCAGAAATATTTTAGACAGCATGACCAGTCGTGACCTGAAAAGTAAATAATTATGATAAGTAACTTGCACAGAGAATGAACAAGTGATGAAAATCAGGTATTCTTTTTCTCTAGAACAATTACGCACTCAATTTTTTTCATGTATTACTTTTAATAAAATCTTACAAGAGTTTTTGTACTTTTCTGTTATACGTATTCTTTTTCCCATATTTTATAAGTATTTACCCATTTTTAATGCTCTGACGCTATTGTAAGAATGTTTCATGGCACTTCGTACAAGCGCAGCGACTACATAAATGGGAGTTTAATACCGGTGGAAATCCTCAATTAATAAGCTGGTAAACAATACGTAAAACAATCATTGACAGGTTTATTTCAAATGGTGACAAGATAACATCAATTAAATGATTGCAGATCTCAGGCCATAAAGTTTTTTTCGTCAGCACTTGTCTAGAAAAGTGCGGATCTTATATGACCATGGAGGCCAGCAGCCATAGAATTGACAAAACGTACTTTGAAGAATCTAAAAAGGTACATGGACTTAGCAATCAATCTACTCTATTTCCGAGATAAATATGTCGCTGTTGCTGATAAGCTTGATGAACCTTTGATTAGTGCTAAGAGTAAAAAAGAGATCCTAAAAAAAAAAGACCTGACACCGACATCCAAAGATTGTTGTTGTTATCGACTTTTGTTTGACACAAATTAGGATGCACCACACGCATATTTGTTTGACAAACAGTGCAAAAAATTAAATGTGACACCACGTGCGCAGAGTTTTCATCTATTTTATTGGTCGTAACACAAGCTTCAATCTTTATTTTATTCAAGGCAAATTATCATCATCTTCGGGTAAAGCAATTGTTCCGATTCCCAACCACTTCTTCATGGTTGGCATAAAGATGATCATTTGGAATACAATCACCGTATCAAAAGTGAGTTGAATAAGCGCGCAAACAACAAATTGAATGGGAGATTTGGTATAAAAGAAGTAGAAGGCTTTAAATCCATCACCCAAGAACTATAAAGACATGAGATATGTATGAGAATAAGTCCTTTGATCAAATCCACTCTTACTTACCCAGGTGGCCAAAATCAACAAACTGAAGCCGTCGGTATTTCTGTTTTTGAAGTTTGTGAGTAACTGAGGTAAAGGCAAAGTGCTTTCAAGACCTAAACTCAAAAATCCCAAAATCTCGATAAATGTATCATATTGATGAAGGAAAATGTAGAAAACCCCGACAATCGTTGTGAAGATTAACAGACAGTTGATGTAATCGAGATAGTTATCCCAGCTCCAAAACTTGCGTTGATACCACTTCAACTCAATTCTTTGTTCGATAGCGGCAGTGGTGCTGTGATGGCTCTCCTCTGAAGAAGATGAAGAGGAGCTTGAAGCGGAATCGATAGAATTGTGTCTTATCAGTGGCCTAAAAGGTACATTTTTTGGTTTGTAGCGAATAACAATTTCCAACAAGACGAGCATAGCTGTGAGCATAGCAATCGACTGGAACAGTAAAGTCTTGTCAAATCTCTTGCCAAGCCTACATATTGAAGATAGATGAGTTGATCCTGTTACTGCTTTCCCCAAATTATTAGCCTCACCAAAAGTATAAACGTAATATACTATTACAAGAAAAACATAATCGTTCTTAATCCAACGATGAAAATTTCGTTTTCAATTACTACAACTTACTTGGCAAAGCAAAGAATAGCACAAGTGACCGAGTTGAAGCCCAAACTTGTCTTGTTTTTGTAAATGATGCGATACTACAATAAATTGGTTAATTCCGATGAAAGACATTGAGATCATCGCATTCATCATTCACCTGATCAAAGTATCCAATTGTAGGTGCAAACACCATGGCAACAGATAATAAGTTATCAACGATGCCAGACATTGCAAAGCTTTCTTTTCTTTTGAAAACGAGCGAGTGGGGAAGAGAGCAAAAGGGTGAGTACACACCTCTTGGCTTGGCTTAAATGATATTGCAGGCTAAAAAAAAAAAAGTTATAGTGGCGCGCATTAAAAATTATAGGCAACATCATGGTAATATCCTTTGTTTAAATAATAGGTAGTGGTTGTAGACTACAGTATCTTTATTACAAATTAAACTTCTTGCACAGCTTCTTCAGAATGGGCACTTTGAGGACTACCCGACATGCGAGTCCAAACATAGTCTTGAGCAATAGAGGTCACGGACATGCGAATGATATCTACCATTTTATCCTCAACCCATTCATTTTCTTCGTAAGGAATTTCTAACCAACTTAAAGGTAATGATTGAGAATATGTCTTGAACTTGAGGTTGTGAGTAGGATCAACCATGATGATAATGAAGGAAAGTTGAGCAGTTTCTTTATCTTCTTCGTCAATTGGTTCCATGACCATTTTGACGGGTTGAATAGCCATAAACACTGGACATTGAATGATAGGAACAGCGCCAGATTGTGGAGTAAAAGTTTCCTTCTTTTCTTCAGTAGAGTTGGGTTGAAAGTGTTGCTTTACAAGGTGATCAATGTTGGCTTTGGCGAGTTTAGTACCGTTCAATACAGAATCGCACATATTTAAATCGCGGCGGGTTGGATCGGCGGGTTTTTTCTCCTCTCCATATGCATTACGGACGGCGACTTGTCCTGACTCTGTATGTTCCATCACTCTTGCGAATGCGCGATAAACTAAAGCTTCTAAGCCAGTATAACCCACCATATCGTATGCTAGCCAAACTTCGACAAGTTCGTGTTCTGAAATAGGCGGTGCTACTGTTTCAAGCAATGTTGTTGTCAAATTCTTTAAACCCGTACCTGTGTAAAAGAGAAGAAAGCAAAGATTAGATTATATCTTCAACACGTATACACGCGCGACTCTTACCCAATTTTTCAATATTCTCTTTATTCACATAGTTTTGTAAGCTTTTAACACGACTTTCCAATAATTTAGCTGGATCATTTCCCACAGAGCGATTGATTTGCTCGGTTGTTGTTTTCACGGCAGCACTGGCTTGATTCCAAAAACTATTTCCCCAAGACTTCCAACCACCGTCAGTGCTGGCAGTGGTGTTTTGCTCTTCTGATTTCACTTTTTGTTGCTCAGTGGTATTTGTAACAGGCACGGACTTGTTTTCAGTCTGTTGTGGTTGATTTGCTTTGGCCTCATCTGCTGTGCTGGTTTTTGTGGTTGTAGAAGTAGCATTATCTTCAGTGGGATAGTTTGAAATCTCATCAAGAAAAGACATGATGTCGTTAGGGTCTGTGGCTGCAGTTGTCTCAGCACCCTCCGTTTCTTGAGTTTGAGCATCAGGCAAGTTTAAAGATTCCAAAAACTTTTCAGCTTCTGAAAGACTACTTTTATTATTTTCAGTTTTATCAGACATTATTTCTTAAAGAAAAAGTAAAAAGAAAATCAGGTGTACAGAGACAAGTGGACTTATATGAGATTTAATCCAATCAAAGAAGAGAAATTTATTTAAACAATAGTAGAAGTACCATTTGGATAAAGATTAGCCTTTGCTTGTTGACTGGAAAACCACTTGTTATAGTCAAGCTGCATAAGCAAGACATCCAATCTTCCACTTGATTTCACGTCAGGTTGTTGCAAAGATGCAATATTAAAGAATTGCTCTGTCTTTGATATAAACTCCTATAAAAAAAATCAAACAATCGTCAAATACAAGAACAAGTATCTATACAATATTGCTACACTCACCTCTTCCATTGATTTCACCTCCTCAATCCAAGTACAATCAGTGTTTGATTTAGTCCATTGACTCATAATTTCTGCAGCAGTCTTTTGGGTGATTGTTTTACGTCGTTTACTCTTTCTCCACTCGCCTTCTTCTGAGATTCTTTCCATCTTTTCTGAAAAGGTCAAACATACTTGAAGTATATCGTGTACTATTTCAATGCACTCATTTGAGCCCAATAAACACCCGCTGATAATATTTGTGAGAAAGTATTCATGTGCTGCCTGTATTTCTTCAAAATCCAACTTTGCCTTGGGCTGAAATGATCGACGCTTTGTGTTTGAAGGAGTAGTTGTATCAATCAGTTCTTGATAATGAAAATCGATAACGTTTGTCTATGATATCTTCAAAGGTTAGCACTTGGCCATAATGGAGCAATTAAATTCATTACCTGAATATGATTCCACACTGTATCAATCCAGAACAACATCGACGACCTTAGTCTCCACACGAGCAATTCTTGGTAATCTTCGTAGCCCTCCTCGATAGACGCTTCCTTTGCTGAACTGACTATTGATTTAGGATTTTCCAAGGTATCTGTATTTCCAGAACGTAGCAACTTCCATAAATTATTCAGCATGAGTTGTGTATTTTTGACACCAATCAATAAAGACCACAAGTTACTGTATTTCTTCAAATCTGACTCGCTTAAAAAGAGATCGATAGGCCACTTTAAATCATAAGTCAGCGCAATTCTCATGTTCAATAGTAACAAATCCGAGAAGGGATATTCCTTGGTCTTCTCCTCATCCAATAACAGAGTGTATCCACTTAGTTGATCCTCTGCATCGGTGCCAATAGCTGATTTTCCAAACAACGCATTCAATTCCTGATGTCTAAATAGCATGGCAGTTCTGGTAGGGTTTTTATTCACCGCAGAGGGGCTCTCTGTAATATTTTTACCGCCTTTGACGTTGCTCTTTATCGTATGAACGGGTGGTCTTGATAATGACCTTTTCCTCCATAAACTGCACTGATGAATAAAATTGGTAGCCAAATCACCATAATTTAGCAAGAACAAATGTCTAAAGGAATTGAGATATTTATGCAGTCCATGATCGCCCACCAACACACGAGAAAATAACCAATCTGCTGTGGATCGTCTAATTTCGCTAACAATTTTTTTCAACTCTTGCGGGTATTTGATCCAAGGTGATGGGGATGATGCGCTATGTAGTTGTTGTTGTAATTTATTGGAATTATGTAGTGTGAGTAGTAACCGAAGATGCTTTTTGGTCATATCGTCTGGTATATTAATTTTTTGATTGTTATTGCTGTTGAGCGATGTAGCGTGCTCCTCTCGTTTCGTTACTGACATTGATAACTTATTCATTTCCTTGACGGTAGCAATGGATTTACCAATAAACAATATTGCCTCGACTACTCCATGCGATAAATGCAAAGGTATCCTTTCATAGTCTATCACATACAATCGATTCCATCCTGCTGTACTCGATGCTGCTGCTGTTATTACGGAAATATCTTTGCTCTTGGACGTAGCTAGATAAGGTACAATAAAAAATTCGTCTTCTGGATCTGATAATTGTCCATACACCATCCATGCTGTCAGTTGTCTATATAACACATTATGTACTTGTACCATCATTTTTTCAATCTCACATCGATAATCTGATAAGCCTGTCCTTGCTTGATCCATCAACAAGTTGAATAGTTTACAGCCATGATGCTCGCTCGGTGACTCTTGTAATATTAAAAGGAGTTTCCATATTGAAGGTAAGAGTGACTCCCACTTGCTTAAATTGGCGGTCAATAGAGACAATGGCACCACATTGGCTCCTGCTTCCTCTTCTTTGTTGAGTATTCGGTTCTCCATATTTAAAATAGTTTGTCGGTATTCGTCCAACGTAGTCTCAATACTGGAAGCAAGTGCTAATACGTAAGCACCGTGGGGAGTGGTTATCGCAGTCTTTGTGCCATTGACAAAGGATCTCGTTTCTTTGACAGAGTTGATAAAGTTGTTGATTTGAGAGTAGATCCAGCCTAAATGACCTAATCTATTTAGACATTCTCGTTCAGTTGGGTGAAAGAATGGAAATTCAGAGGATATGGAAAACGTCTTTGGTGTGTCAGGAAGAGGTGGATAGGGTATAAAAACATCGCCGGAATAGCCCATTAACACAAAAAGCAATTCATGAAGCATATTTTATTATATTTTACAGGTTCTTTTTGTTTACGCAAAGGGAAGGAGAAAGGGAACAAAGAATTTAGAGGCGCGGTGTGATTCGCCAAGCGTATTTACAAGTACGCGCAGAAACAATTTTTCGCGTCTATCACTCGTTCATAATTTATTTTACTACAAATACAAGTATTGTCTTTATTTATACGAATCAAGTAAGGAATGGATTAGATGTTTGTTGAAAAGGTGGTGCAGTGATCTGCTGTGGTTGCTGTTGCTGCTGTTGCTGCTGTTGCTGCTGTTGATAGGGTTGCATGAAATTATTGTTGAAGAAAGGCTGATTATTTGGTGTAAGAGGTGGTGTAGCAGGAGAAAAAGGATTATGATAAGCTGCTGCTGGTCCAGTTTGCTGTGGCAGCTGGAATGGTGCAGGCTTAGCAACAGTAATCAATTGTGAGGGCTGCTGGTAGTTTGAACCCATATTAATACTTAGAGACCTAAAAGGATTATGGCTTCCACTATTGCTAGTGTTTCCAACAGAAAATGTATTAGATCTAGCCACATTGACATTGTTTGTTGTAGGTGCTAATCCATATCCTGTGGATGATTGCGCATAGGGCGAATTGCTAAATCTAACCTGTTGTGGTTGTGGTTGTGGGTTTGATATACTTAAGAATGGATTGCTATTTGGTGAGCTTGCTTGAGTGGGTGACGAAGATAAGAATGCTTCATTTCCATATATGTCTGTTTGCAGTTGTGGTTGGTAAGGCGATGCATAAAACTGAGGTTGTAGCTGCAATGGTTGATTTTGTATAGGTTGTGAAAAGAACTGTGGCTGGCTTTGTTGTTGCTGTATCGCAGAGTTATTTACTTGTATTTGGGAGGTTGGGAACGCATTTGATGTATTTTGTGGGGGTGCAGCTTGGGGTTGATCTGTATTATGAAAAATTTTAGAATTAAGAGGAAAAAAAAAGATACCCAAGTTTTACGTACTGTTGTTATTAGCCGAATCGTCATCGTTAAGATACTCTTCTAAAGCGGTAGCAAGTGAAAGTGGAGCCTACAAAATGCGTGTCAATCATACGTTCTTCGTTAGAATAATAAACTACTTACATGATTAATGGTTGGAATATCCATTTGTAAATCGTTTTGGTATTTTCTTGCTTCTTTCAAATGAGTGATAGTTGATTCAGTTTGTTGTGAGAATCGTTTATAGATTTTCAACGCTTCCACGGCATCTTCTTTTTTCATTTCAAAGTAATTTTCTGCAAATATATAGTTGAGTATTTCATGCTTTTCATCAAAGGCCCTCTAAATTAAAACTCACCCAAGATATTGACAACTCCTTCATTTACCGCCTGAAACAAGGCCAAGAGGTCTTCAATCGTCATCCGATACGCAAATAAAGTAATTGCAGGGTCCTTTTCGTCCATATAAAACTAGTATTTTCTCGTACTTTAGTTTGCGTTGAACGTATAGTACATAAAATTAAACATACTTTGCATTTCAACACATTTTCTATTTGTCTCTGCAAGGCTGATGTTTCTTTTAAAAGACCTTCCGAAACTGAAAGGTGTCTCAGACGTCCTTCTTTTTTAAACGAAGTTTCCTTTACATAATCCCGTTTTAAATGCTGAAAAGCGACAATTCTCTCATCGAGATAAGCTCTATATAAATAAATATTCTGTACTACTGGAAGCAAGTGCTAATACGTAAGCACCGTGGGGAGTGGTTATCGCAGTCTTTGTGCCATTGACAAAGGATCTCGTTTCTTTGACAGAGTTGATAAAGTTGTTGATTTGAGAGTAGATCCAGCCTAGTTGTATCAATCAGTTCTTGATAATGAAAATCGATAACGTTTGTCTATGATATCTTCAAAGGTTAGCACTTGGCCATAATGGAGCAATTGTCTCTGCAAGGCTGATGTTTCTTTTAAAAGACCTTCCGAAACTGAAAGGTGTCTCAGACGTCCTTCTTTTTTAAACGAAGTTTCCTTTACATAATCCCGTTTTAAATGCTGAAAAGCGACAATTCTCTCATCGAGATAAGCTCTATATAAATAAATATTCTGTACACTTGCAGGAGCTGCATAAAATAATTAAATAACTGTTGTTACTAAAAAGATGACATGATCCATGTGAGTGTGTGCACAAGTATTACCTGAAGTCTTGTTTTTAATACGACTCGAGTCGAGGACACTTGGATTTCTCATGACACTCTCTATCACGACTGCCGAGTTACCTTCTCGCATTAAAAAGTGAACAATGGCAAGTACTTTATATGTAATCTAGAAATGTAACACAAATAGAATAACCGTATGTCAGTGCGTCATTTTCACATTGTGGTTTCCCGTTCTCATATATAAAATCTACGTACAATCCAAGAACGCTCCTTTAATCTCTTTTCCAAGGACAGCATGATACTATCAATAGATGAAGGGTTGTCAAGTGTCAAGTTCTTTAAGGCTTTAAAAAAAGTGCAGAGAAATGATTTTTGCATAAGACAACATGAATTTAGATAATCGATAATTTATAATTTATTACTTATTAAATGTTTCTGCTTTGGTGGAAGATACTCGAGACGTGTTGCTTTACGAACAGCGGTTTCCATTTTGTGAATATAGGGTAGTTATTACTATGACGGAAAAGAAAAGAATGAAAAGATAAAAAGAAAGTAGTGTCAGCACATAAAGAGGTTTCGAAAGAGAGACGGACATTAAATTTGCGAATCGCGTGCTATCAGCGACGTCATCACATTTGAATTTTAAGCCTTCGCCTGGCTCCCAGTGTCCTAGAGTGTTTTTTCTGATTCAAAATCCGGGGACGTATAATATTAAACGAAGAAAAAGGCCCACACTCTTTTTTTTTCTTGACTATACCAAACGAACTCCCCACTCTCTTTTTTATAATTTAAAAATGGCTTCACGATTAGTTTGCGCATCCCTCTTACGTGCACCTCGCCAACTCACTTCTGCAGGTAAAAGAATATTTAGATCTTGACTTGAGAAAGAAATACTAAACAAGTCTATGTATAGTTCGTGCTACACCTGCTCGTGCCTTCACTTCAGCCTCTGCCAAGTTTCAAGGTAATTTTGATTTCGAAATTCTTGTTTCCATAGCAACAGATTTACTTAAACATTAGAATTGGAATTTAGCTGCAGAGAGAGATTTGAATAAAGTTTCAGCCGACCCTCAATTCAAGTCAGGCAACGATGACCTTCACGAATACGGTCAATATCTCATGTCTACTTTACCAAAGTTCATTCAACAATTCAGTGTTTATAAGAATGAATTGACAATTTACGTTGCACCTACTGCTATCACTCCTGTCATGACATTCTTGCGTGATCACACCAACACTCAATTCAAGTCTTGTATGGATATCACTGGTGTTGATTTCCCCACTCGTGAAAACAGATTTGAAGTTGTTTACAACATGTTGAGTATGAAGTATAACGGCCGTATTCGTGTCAAGACTTACGCCAGTGAAATTTCACCTGTTCCTTCTGTTGTTCCTCTTTTCAGCACTGCAAACTGGTTAGAACGTGAAACTTATGATATGTTTGGTGTTTTCTTCACTGGTCACCCTGATCTTAGACGTATTTTGACTGATTACGGTTTCGAAGGTCATCCCTTAAGAAAGGATTTCCCTCTTACTGGTTATGTCGAAGTTCGTTATGATGAAGAAAAGAAGCGTGTTGTTTCTGAACCTGTTGAGTTGGCTCAAGCTTTCAGAAACTTTGAAGGTGCTCTTTCTCCTTGGGAACAAAATGGTAAGAAATGGATAAAAAGTGTGTGTGTTGTATAGAATAAGGACGATATTAATCGCTTATATGTATGTATGTATAGGTCCTGGTCGTGATGATACTCCCAAGAAGATTGAAGAAAAGAAAGAATAGATTTATTATAATACAACGCACGCAACTTATTTACTCCAACTTATATACATATAAAATATAAAAAAAACTGCAAAACAACAGATATTTCTTGAATTTCCATATTTACTATCTTCTCCTTAATTTCATATAATGTGAGCTTCTTGCCTTATTTATTATTTTCTTTTTCTTATTCTTCTTTCATAATTATACCCTGTTGGTATGGTGGTCATCTCAGATCTCGAAATGTCTCAACATTCAGGTACTTTATAAAGTACAAGCACTATTGTGTAAATGCTAATTTTTGCTGTCATAGTGCTTGATATTAGTGACACCGTTACTGCTGATGCTGATGTTGGTGCTGCTGGGGGTAAATGCCGGCAGAAAACACCCTATTTGATGTTGCAACATTTTGTTCACACCATATTTATTATTTAGTGTTTCGGAGTAGTGGTCAACCTCTACTATGTCTGTTCTTGATTGGTAGTATAGTGGTTATATTAATAGCCATCATCGTCAGTTACCGAATCCATAGATCAAGGTACTATTATTATGGCTACTATGACGAAGAAGAAGAGGATGAAAGGCTATTGTCTCAAAACGGCGAATTTTCTTGTTTAAAAAAGACCCCAACTTATTACCAATGGAACCGGACGCCACCTGCCAATAACACTTCTTGTCAGAAGAAGAAGAATGCTCACTCCTCCCCGAACACTCCCGAAGAAAAGAATTCATCATGGGAACAAAGAAGATCTGTCCTTCTTAAAAAGTACTCTGCTATTCAACAAAACGAAGACGATATAGAAGAATAATAAAAAGACACTATTGTACTATTATATACTACTTGAGAGACTTTATTTATTCTTTTTTCTTATAGTGTCACATACATTTGACATAATTTACATAAAACAAGAACTTCTTGGATCTTATTAGGGTGCACTGATTGCTTTGTCTTCCAACTCCTTCAAAAGCGAGGATTTACCATTATGACGAGAGGATTTCGAGGACGTGTCGTATTGCCCGAGGATAGGTGGAAGCTTATTTTTCATATTCGAAGAAGAGGAGCTAGACAGGGATCTTTCTTTCATTTCTTGTTGCTGAGCAATCAATCTTTGATGCATTTGCAGTTGTTCTTGTAGTATCAACAACTGCTTTTGTTGTGTTTTATGTGCAAGTAATGCATTGCGAGCATTTGCAGGTAAACCTTGTAAATTTTGATTTCCATAATGATTACTGCTCCCACTGCTACTACTGCTTCTTCTTCTCTTCGGTAGTGAATTATGCTTACTGATAGGATTACCGTTCGACAAAGTATAGTGCGGGGAGAGGGTTGTGGGTTTTTTAGATTGCGTCAAGTAAGGAAGTGAGGTGTTCGTAGTAACAACGGGGACCTTCTTGGTGATACTATTACTACTATTACTAGCTTCAACTGGTTTAAATCTGGATGCTGTACTTGTTGTTGATGCTAAAGTAGCGATGGAAGAAGAGGTGGAGGTGGTGGAAGAAACAGTATTCGGTGTGAGCGGTGGTAATTCTGCAGAAAATGGTAACGATGAAATGAGTTCCTTTTCTTTGTCCACATCATGTTTGTTATTGACGACTCCAGGAATAATACTATTTGCTGCTGTGGTTTGTGTCATACGACCTTCGACTTCTGCTCTTAATTCAAGTGACCCAACTTTCTCTCTTAGGCCTTTATTTCTTTTTTCCAAATAACGAATGAAATCCACGGCTTTGAACAACACAGTACTTTTTGAATTATTTATGTTCTTGAGGGTTGGAATAAGATCAGTAAGCTCTTTGAATCCACTTCTAATGGTACTTCTTCTCTTTTGTTCAGATGCAATGTGATTGGCGCGCTTCTCTTCCTCTGTTAAAAGCTCCTTTGTACTCTTGGATTTCTTAATAGGTTTCTTTGTGTTTTCTTTTTCATAATTAGAATATAACTGAGCAGAAGAAGATGAACGCTTCCTTGTCATCTGATGATGCGCTGAGGCACTTGCTGTATTGGTAGTAGGGGTAATGGTATATGGTGAAGCAATTGAATTACTTTGTCGAAGGTATATGGTTTGTGGTGTTGTGGAATTATCATCTTCCGAAAGTGATGTCACACTACTTGTCGTGTTATTAAAGGAAGGAGATCTACTTTGATCATTTGATGATTTAATTTTATTAGCCGGTAAAGAAGCTAACAAGTTCAGTCGTTGGTGAAGCATTTTTTGCTCGTCTAACGATTGTAAAATTGAACTTCTTCTGTGTTCTTCTTCTTCCTCTCTTTCTTTTTGTGGTTGTTGCTTTTCTTCCTCATAATTATTATAAAAATCAGATGTATTTTCCTGAGTAGGTTGCGGTGGAAACTGCATTTCTGGATCCATAAAAAATGCGTCAAGAAAGCTTGAGAAGGCTTTTTGATCATTTTCATCCAAAACTGTATTTGTTGCAGGAGTTAAAAAATTAAAAGGCTCTTGTAAAAAAGGATCAATCAAAGTAGAAGAAGGTTGTAAATCATTAAAACTTGTATTGAAGGTAAATTTGAAATCTTTATGTTTTTTTTTTGTCTCAGTACTTGAATTCCATTTTCATAACTTTGTTCTTTTTATTACCTTCAAATGGCACCGGCTCTTGTAACGTCTCATTACTAAACCCTGAATTGCCGTTGCCGTTGCCGTTGTTGTTGTTGTTACTACTGTAAAGCCAAGAGTCGTCGTTGAAAGACGAGTTAAAGTCCATAATTAATAATAAAAAAAGAAGAAAGTGATATAAAAAGAGAAAGAGAAAAGCGAAAAAGAATATATGTGATTTATTATACGTTTTTTTCACAAGCTTCAAGAAAAGGAACCACGTTTCTCCATCATTTCATGATTTCATGTTACACAAACCTAGTAGTTTCTTACTTTTATCATCACATGCAAATACAAAAAATTATTTCCCCCACATAAAAGGATTTATTTCTTTTACAACCTGTATTCATCATCAAACAAGCAAATCACTCGTGACTCTAATATTTACAAACTAGAACTGTGGCTTAGAGAAGTGACAACATTACGGGCAACATGCAAAGCAATAGCTTCGATAGTCACCATAGGGTTCACTCCCACGGCAGTTGGGAATAAAGATCCATCCGCGACATGTAAATTTTTGACTTCCCATGTTGCACCAGAAGGTTGAACAACCGACCATTTAGGTGATATACCCATACGACTAAAATATAATATGTTGTATTAAAAAAGAAATGAAACAGCGAGTTATTTATAAACCTTATACATACCATGATCCTAATTGATGCACAGAGGTAAGTGGTGTGGCAGCAGTCAATACACCGGCTTTCCGAACGGTTTCCAACCACTTTATATATCGCTTATTGTCAATACTTGATTCCTCGTTCTCCTCGAAATAAAATGGCTCAACATTTGCTTGACTTGAATATAGCTCTCTTGCACCAGAAGTTACCAAAATATTCATGCTCTTCTCTATTCCGATCACTACAGATTTTTCATCATGCTTTGAAAGGTTATAGTGATAAATAGGTTTGGCATTAGGAATATCATCGTTCTCTATATAGCCTACGGAATCCTTGTCTCGGATCACGTTTAATAAGGTAACCATATTCTTATGTCGCAGCATCAACTCTTTATGTTTGGCTGCGCTGTACCAAGGTAATCTGGTCGACATCACCCCTGGGAGCATAGGTCCCTCCTCGATTTTCACTCCATAATTATCACCTTGACAATTATCGGATACGTTGCACACACGAGTCATAAGCGGTCCGTCATTTTGATTGATCGGTTCATTGTACAATCCAAAATTAAAGATAATAGGCTGGAGTCGAAGGTGTCTGCCAATATTAGGATTAGAAAGTCCACTTTGTCTTAAAAGGTTAGGTGTACGTAAAGATCCACATGAAACGATGACATGTTTGGCCTTGATCGATGTCACCTTTCCCGTGTCATGGACTAAACATTCAACGCCAACTGCCTTTCTTCCCCGATCAGTAGTTAATACTCGTGTAACAAGAGTTCTATCCAAGAATTGGGCTCCATTCCTCATGGCATCCAACAGCCAAGTGTTTGCTGTACTGTTTTTAATGCCAGCTTTGCATCCGTACATACAGCGGCTGCAATAATGAGCCCTTCCGCTCGTATTCACAGGTACCAATTCAATTGGATATCCGAGATTTCTAAGAAATACAGGCGGTTTAGTATTTTTTGAGTGTAGAAGAAAAGTACGGTTTTTCCTACTTGCAACCCATGTCAAATTTTTGCGTCGTTTTGGTATCCAGTGATCCCTCAGTGCTTGCTCCAATTCTGTCAAATACACGATCGAGATCTTTTTCAAACTAAAGGCGTGGACTTAGTACATATGATTATGCCCACTCAAAACATAAAAAGAATAACCGCTTACCTCAGGAGAAATAAAGTGCTTGAGTCCTTGTTTGGCCCATTCTTCTCGAACGAAATGCTGAGGCTTTACGAGTATAAAAATTCAATTACTATCTTTAAAGTGAATTCTATACCAACGTTTAGAGATATTTACGTACCTTCAAGGAGACAAGATAATTCAAAGCCGTCCCTCCACCTAAGGTACTGCCTGATAAAGAATGAACTGATCCAGTTTCTGAGGTGAAAGGGGATCCTCCACCATCATACATGGTTTTATATGCGTGCTCTTCTTCGGTGCCCATTTCGCTTTGATGATAGTACTTGCCCTTTTCGATGACAAAAACAGAAAATCCTGCCAATGAAAGCTCGGCTGCTGCTACACCTCCTCCAGCTCCACTGCCAACGACAACTACATCATATTCCAATTGATTGCTCGTCGCTTCCTCAGTTGACATCATAGGGATACGTGGATGTTGAACGGGTTTATAATTTGCATGATTCTCAAAAAACGTATCTCCATTGGCTGAATCGTAACCAATACTTTTTCCTAAAGGGGAATTTGTCACCTTATAGGCATTAAATAAAGAAAGTGAAGAGAACGCAGCAAACAAAAGACGAAAAGCTTGAAGAGGGGATGTTTTCCAATTTAAAATAATTTGCTCTCGCTTTTCTCGGGGAAGTTTTGAAAACGGTTCAAAGTGCCCGGTGAGTAATAACGAACCAGGTCTTGTCCCTAATAAATTAAGCACACGAATCATGTCTGTACGCTTCTTGGGGTCAATTGTGTTGGCTATGAAGTCGACCGCATAACTAGGAACACCTAAGGAAGAACCGGAATATCCTGCTAATGCTTTGACTTGAGCAGTAGTCGCTTCATAGATTACTCCTGAGCCTAGAATCTTTTTATGAAGCTGCTCTTCTTCTTCCTGAGAGAGCTGTGCTAAAAATGTATCACAAATAGCAGCAAGTGTTTCATGTTGGGTGTGCGAAAGTTTGAATTCACCGCTGTGAGGTTGCATTTGTATTAAATGTGAAAAGTAAAGAAAAAAAAGCTCCTTAAATGGGTGAAGAGGTTTTTTTTATACCCACTCTCTCACGTCACAGCTCTGAAGGATTGACTCCCATATGCAATTATGTATATTATAAAGTTAAATAATACAAACAAAGACATTTCACGCGTCAAACTTCTGGCTACGATATGCCTTGCAGACCGAAAATGAGTATAATTTTATATATCCACTATGCATACAACACCCCATCATTATTGAACGCAGTAATATGACAAAAAATCCGCACACACACACAGCGTGTAACCTATTTTAGAGTAAATAAGGTTGCGTAATAATTAAATGCATGTTAAATATAAAAAATACGCTCGCATATTTCAATGCAAATTTATTTAACATTCATATGTAGGCTATTTTAAATTTTCGCTTGTTCTACAGAGAGAGTACCGTTGCTTGCTTGTTGTCTTAAAGAACTAACAATGTTTCTAGAGACATGCAAGGCAAGAGCTTCAATAGTAACCATGGGGTTCACACCTAAGGCAGTGGGAAATAAGGAGGAGTCAGACACATAAAGGTTGGAAACGTCCCACGTTTCGCCAGTGGATTTAGTAGCTGAATTTTTTGGAGAATCTCCCATACGGCTATTAACAATGTAAGACTTAATTATACAAAAGAGGATTAAATTAAAAACAGCAAAACCTACCAGGAAGCCATTTGATGTCCACTAGAAGGAATAGGGGGACCCAACTTGTACAAATATTCTATCCATTTTAAAAATCGAGGGTTGTCCACTCGAGACTCTTCATCGTCCTCAAAAACGAATGGCTCTGACCGATGTTGAACACAATGAAGTTCCCTTGCTCCAGCTGCGACTTGAATCTTTGCCATTTGCACGACGCTTTCGACCAACGCGTTCCCATCACGCTTTGAGATATTGAAATCAATATCAACCTTGTTTAATGCATCGTACTTGACGGTGGCATGAGAATCCATATCGCGAGTCATACCAAATGTTGTTACTGCGTTACGATGTTTCAATACATTTTCCTTGTGTTTGGCCGAGCCTTCAAATGGCACCATACAAGCAAAAAATCCAAAACCACTGTTGAAACATTCAACCTTAAAGCCGTAGGATGTTCCGTCAAAATTATCAAAGCCATCGCACACTGCCGTCAACAAAGCCCCTTCTGTGGGGTTAATTATTTCGTCGTACATTCCTATCACCAGTGAGGATAAATGAAGGCGAAGATCTTTACCGATATGTGGGTTTTTTAATCCACTGTTCAACAAAATGCCAGGGGTATGGAGAGCTCCACCAGAAACAACAACTGCATCGGCGTAAAAGCGTTCCTCTTTTTCACTCTCATGTACTTTACAAGCAACCCCAACCGCTTTTCCGTTCTTTACTAAAACTCGAGTAACCTGAGTAGAGTCAAGAAATTGTGCTCCGTGCAATGCTGCATCTCTGAGCCAAGTATTTGTTGTACTATTCTTGATACCAGATGAGCAGCCTGTGTAACATTTTCCGCAATGATGAGGTCTTCCAGAAGTGTTTTGTGGGATTTCTGTGGTGTGATAACCAAGTTTACTAATTGAGAATTGAGAAGAAAACAGTTAATGGTGTCACGTATCATACAAAACCTTTGTGTCCTTACCTGCATCCCTCCAGCAACTTTTTGTTTTGACCGCTGTGCACTATATTCTCCTTGCTCGCCCCAATACGTTTCAACACTGTGTCAATATCGTTCTCAAACTTAAAGTAATGACAACTGATCAGTTTCTACGATTTACGCCGTCCTCCAAATAGCATTTCTTACCTCTTGTGACACAAAGTAGGGTAATCCTTTTCTTGCCCATTGTTTCTTCACATATTCTTGAGGCTAATTGCAAAAGTTGAATACAGAGGTTTAATAAATCATATCGCTGTACTCACCCCAATAGAAGCTAAATAATTGATAGTCGTTCCGCCGCCAAAGTTGGATCCAGAAATAAAGTTAAGGGTATTTGCAGCGTTTGGAGAAGTCCCGCCATTATTGTATAAATTCTTAAATGCGTAAGCGTCATTATCAGGAACCATATCGTCTTCGTGAAAGTATTTTCCTTTTTCAATAACCAGCACTGAAAGTCCAGACTTGGCAAGTTCTGCCGCAGTTGTTCCTCCTCCCGCACCACTTCCAACAACAATTACATCGACCTTTTTTATTTCTTTTGCCTCCTCTGTAGTCAGCATGTGAAGTCTCTCATGTATTACTTCACTATAGTCTGGTTGTCTTTTGAAATAGGAGTGTCCACCTTCAATCCCGGGGTACACAGAGCGTCCGTAAAGTTGAGAATCCAAAGGGATGTAAGACTCGAGCATACTTAAACCCATGAAAGCGTTGTACAGCTGTTTGCTGAATGTAGCAAGCGACGATTTCCTCCATCCTATCAAAATTTTTTCTCTGTCTGAACGTTTTAAATCCTTGAAAAGAGTCCAAGTACCGGTGAATAAAATTGAAGAGGGGCGGTAGGATAAGAGCGTAAGGAGCGTAGCAAAATCTGAAATTTTTTTTGAGTCCAATGTCTCAAGAAGCCTTGTTTCAATTCTGTCGATAATGTTTAAGCTTGATGAGTCTGTTCTGGCAAATGCTTGTAATTGCTCTCTAGAATAACAGTTTTCTGGACGCTTCAATATGTTTGCTATCAGCTGTTCTTCTTCCTCCTCGTCAAGTCTTGCAATAAAAGTATCGGTAATAGCAAGCAGTGTCTCTCTTTGAACGTCGTTGAAAATCTTATTGTTGCTTTTGGAGGCTGCCATGATAATATCTACTTTTAAAAGTAATTGAAAGAAAAAGATTCGATGTATTAGAAAGAGAAAATATATAATATTTTTTAATTCAATTTATAACGCAGTAGCACAGCTGAAGTACAAAGCTTTCCGAAGTTTGAGTCCTGAATTCAGTAACACAGCTAAAAAAAAATGGAACCACCTGAAGCAGTATGTTCTTGGATCACTGGATTTTATTCGCACACAGTTTATGTCATCTGAATCAGATCACTTTTGTGGCAAAAAATCGAAAATGCTTTGGACATTATAAATAATTTAGGGTGCATAGAAGCCCATATTCATTTGTTATTAAATAGACCATTGGATGTCTATCTTCGGACATGATTACTTCCGTAACTTTAAATTGTTACACGAAAGCTGTCGCTTAGAAAGATTAACCGTGTTAATCCAGGGCAGCTGCAAATCTCTCACTCTAACAGTACCAAAAAATCAGCCTTAATAAGATGAGAAGGTAGATACAACAATTATTCTTCTATCAAGATTTCACCATGATACAATCGTTTACCGTCGTTTTTTTCTGTGAATTATGAATCCACCGATCGTTCAAACATATTATTTTCGGTATCCGATTGTCAAGGTCAGGTCTACGTGATTTGAATAAAAGTGCGTTGAGTTTAGCTTTAACTTGATCTCAAATTTGGCGTAACTGTATGCTATTGCCGTGTTGTTATTGTCGCGATTTTTAGAAATTGGTCTGTGCATCTAGGTAAACGTGGACTTCAAGTACAAATTTGCGCGGAATTTAGGTCCAGTTTTCAGAAACAGCAACAATCAATTTTCACTTCATTGTGCGATTTAAAATTCCTTCGATGCGAATGTTAAAGGGGTATTTTATCTGAGTAATATTGTATTTACATCCTTAAGAATCTATGAGTTCTTTTAATATAGTTACGTAGCTATAAATAAAACGCTTAGCTTAGCCCAGAAAGGAAATGCTCGTGGGACTGATGTTGCAGCTGTTTAAACTGTTTTTGCAAAGCTGCACATAACGCTTTCGCGAAACCCATGTTAACAATGTCTATGAAAATCTTCTTAAGCAGCGTTATCACCAGTTCCGGTGGGATCTTTTTGTACCCTACTTTAGTGGGTCATGATAATTTAATCGAGATAAGACAGCTCTAGTTTCCATGATGTTAGCAAGTCAAGATCCTTCTGCCTCGTGTCTGGAAGTTCTCTCTGAAATTTCCAAAGTTTTTAAATTTACATTTCTGTGAAAAGTTGTGATACTGAATGGGCGTGCCATATTTCTTCCTCTAGGTATCTTACACTTTAAATTGAATACATATCTACGTATCTGATTGCTCTTTAAAGTTCAATCAAACATGTATTCACATATGATATATATTGCTATTATTATAAATACAGCCAAATCATCAAATCAATTTTGACACGATACTTAGATGCTATCTTGATCGAACAACGATAAGATTTGCTCTTTTGAAGAACATATTTCATTTTAACGGTATTTAGTTACATGATTTATTACGAGTTGTGTCAAATTTGAAATAAACTAAAGTTTGGGGCTGTTGGAAAAATTCCCAATTTCGATTACAAGCTTACCAAATTGATCGCCGTTACTATTAGATAAAGAGTGTTAATTTCGTTAAGGTACTTCTTCTTAAAATAAGTTATATATGTACCTCATTGTAGAGAAAGCCTCATCAATCGAATCACTGTTTAATCCATTCCAAACGTGTGACACCACTGGCTTAATTTTCTTTTCATCTACAAACTTGACCATCTTTCTGAACTCTTCTCTGGATCCCATGGTGGAACCCCTCACATCAATATTTTTCAAAACATGAGCCATTGAATAGCTGACGCCCTTAACACTGGCTGTTTGTCCATAATTTGCGATAATACCACCAGTTCTCATTAATTTGGGATAAGCACCATACAAAGGTCCACCTGCACCATCGACAACGGCTGATAATAGATTCTTACCCAAAAGCTTCTTCAAGTCGGCAATGCAATTTTCTAATGCATTATAAAATATTTAGTAAAATTGAGTAGAGCTAGCTTATTCTATATTATGTGCATACCATCTTTGTAATTGACACCTCCCTTAGCTCCCAACTGGATAGCCTTTTGAATCTTCTCGGGGTTTGAAGATGTGACATAAACATGAGCACCAACAGCGACAGCAAATTGGAGGGCGAACAAGGCAACACCACCACCGATACCAGTGATCAACACATGCTCATCCTTCTTAACGAGAGCTTTAGTGAAGAGTGCTCTACGAGAAGGAAAATGTTAACATAAATTCCATTCGATCTTATAAGCAGCTGTTCACAATTTACCGGTAGGCTGTCAAACCGGCCAATGGCAGAGCAGCAGCTTCAGAAGAGCTAAGATGTTCAGGACAAGCGACAAGCTCTTCATGGTCCATTGCGATAGGTTCTTCCGTGAGAGTGCCATTGCAAGGCAATAAACCGAGAATGCAAAAGAACTTCTCAGGACCTCTTTCATCTGATGCCCAACCATATCCAGGATTTAACAAAACGCGTTGACCAACAGGAAGAGATGAAGTTCCATTCTTAGTGATATATCCAACAGCGTCAGAGCCCAATACTGAGCCAGTAGCAATACCGGGGTACATGCCTTTCAAAATCCACACGTCACTAAGTTTTTAAATATCTCATTAATGCAATGATGGAGAAATTTATGCAAAAAAGAAACTACCGATGGTTCAAGGCAGCGGCTTGGATTTTGACAAGTGCTTGATTAGAATTGTATTCGGGAGTAGATTGCTCCTTCAGCTCAACGCCATATTTAAATTTTGTCTTTGTACCAGCGTTTTCAGAAAGTGTAACAGAAACCATTATTATTATGCAAAAAATAAATATAAAAGTATAGCAAAAAGAAAAGAGGAAAAAGTGAACAAATGTTTTCGAATTTTAGTTTAAAAAGTTCTCTAGAAATTAGTAATCAACAAATCACCACTTTCGCACACTACGTCTGTGTTCTAATTCAGTTCATTTTATAGTTACGTATTTTTTTTTGGTAAATAATGATGTATAGCCGGAGCAAACATGCTGTGATAATCTAAAGTGTTTTAATGAAATGTAAAAAAAAAAAGATCAGTCTGCTTTTTTGTATATTATATGTGAGTGAGTAGGCTTAATTTGTTTATTCAATAGTTTTTGGCTGTTACATAAAAGTTTCTTCCGCCTCTTATTCGTCAGCAGCTGGTGGAGGTGGGGGTGGAGGGCTGCTAGATGCTGGAGGTGGTGGAGGCGGACTACTCGATGCGGTTGGAGGTGGAGGTGGTGCAGCAGCAGCAGCAGCAGCAGTGGGAGATGCGGTAGCAGCAGCAGTAGTATTTGGATCTACAGGAGCATAACCATAATAACTATAATAAGCGTTAGCATCGTATTGATATTGTTGTCCTGATTGTGGCTGTTGAGCGTAATAGCTATTATAGTAGGCACTATAATCGTAATTTTGTGCGGCCGCTGGATCAACGGCAGAGCCAGCTGTTTGTTGAGCAGAGGATGCATTGTGGTACCCATTATAATGATTATTGTAGTGCTTTTTTATACAATGTTTGTTAGCATGTACGCGATTTTAAAAGGTTATAATAAAACTTACCCCGTTGTAGCCACTGCGACCTCCATGATTAGAGTAGCCACCGCGTCCATAACCATGTTGATTTTGTAAAGGGCCCCTTTCTGCTTCTGCCTTTACAGTATCAAGTAAATCTTGAGTCAACTTGATAGCTGCTTCAAGACCTTCCTCTCTTATACATCTACAATTGAAAATATATCCATTCGTTAGCTTTCGTTTGGATACAAAATTATTAGCAGAACTTACGAAATATGGACATGTAAAGGCTCCTCTGATTCTACACCAGTGCTTGACTCATAAAAACCTGAACCTTTGCCTTTTAATTGCACTCTCGAACCAGTTTCTTGTTGAATATGCTTTACAAAGGCACCGTTAGGTCCAACAATTTTGGCACGAAGATTGAAATGAGGAGTACCTCCCACATCGACTGGCAATCTTTTCTCATAAAACTTTCTTTCTGGTCTTTTTATTTCAGGTCTCTCCTCTCTTGGGGGATAACCACTGCCTGGTGCTGGCACCTGTGCTGTTTCTATTAATTCTTCAATCTTTGCAACGGCCTTTACAGTATCAAGTAAATCTTGAGTCAACTTGATAGCTGCTTCAAGACCTTCCTCTCTTATACATCTACAATTGAAAATATATCCATTCGTTAGCTTTCGTTTGGATACAAAATTATTAGCAGAACTTACGAAATATGGACATGTAAAGGCTCCTCTGATTCTACACCAGTGCTTGACTCATAAAAACCTGAACCTTTGCCTTTTAATTGCACTCTCGAACCAGTTTCTTGTTGAATATGCTTTACAAAGGCACCGTTAGGTCCAACAATTTTGGCACGAAGATTGAAATGAGGAGTACCTCCCACATCGACTGGCAATCTTTTCTCATAAAACTTTCTTTCTGGTCTTTTTATTTCAGGTCTCTCCTCTCTTGGGGGATAACCACTGCCTGGTGCTGGCACCTGTGCTGTTTCTATTAATTCTTCAATCTTTGCAACGGCTTTATCAAGTGATTCTTGGTTTGAGGCAGTGATATGCAAATAAAGAGGAGGTTCTTTATCAGAAGCCAATTGAACATCAGGATAATATTTTCCTCTCGTGATAACATCTATGAAATTAACGTGTTTGTTAATAACGCATATAAATATTACACATGTATCAAAGCATTACCTGCACCAGTTTCTTGTTGAATTTGAGTTTGAGTTGCTCCTCTTGTCAACATATATCTATTTTTCAAATCGTTGATTGGAATATCTTTGACAAATTCACCTTCGTTTTTAGACAAGGGAAGCTCAGAAAGACCAGAGACCTCATCATGAAGAGGGATGCCTTTTTGAGCCAGCATTGCGTTAATTCTAGCTGCTGCTTCACCTAAAAGCAGTTGAAATGTCAGTGTCTTCACGCTTGTTGTCAAACATCAACAGTTTACTTACTGACAGCTTTGCTGGGGTCTTTTTCAACTTTGTTAATCTTTGCTGAAGTTGATTCCTCAGAATTATCTGCTTGATCCCACTTTCTCTTCCTAAAAACAAACTCAATTAAACCACGTCACTCAATAAAAGTCGTAAAGAGCTTCTCAAATACTTTATAGTTTCAGACATTAGTGAAAATCTTATTACTTTTTTCTAATTAGGTGAAAGAAAGAGGAGAACACTTTTTTAAAAGCTTCTTGAAATTTTTTGGGCCAATCAAGATTAAGCTTCAGAAGGTTTGAAATCTTATTGTGTCATAAAATCCCGGGAAAAGCTGATTTTGCCACTTTTCATTTGAACAAGCAGTAAAACCACCAACAATTGATATTTACCTTTCACAAAATACCTTTAGCTTCAAGTACTAGACAGCCTCATATAAGAATGGTATGTGCGCAAATACGATTTATATCAAGGTAAATAAAAGGTAACTTCACAGTTTGATCTATCATGTTCATCATAACATTGATGAGAACGAGAATAGGTTATTTACATAATTATATGCATCTGTGTACATATGGGAAAGATTTGATATGTATTATTGGTCACTCTTACATACAGGTAGCTGTTTTTGAAGATGAACTAATTGAGATATACATTCCATCTCGTACAATGATTAGATGATAGATATATAGTAATACGTAACTAGCAAGGGATTCTACAGGAAACCAATACTAATACGTACTGCACATGTATGATGGTTGTAGACATCCTGCCAATTCATATGTCACATATTTAAAACGTGTTTATTATACAGTGGGATATATTAGCCAATACCTACACGTATCTATGTGTTAGTGTGTTAGATCTCAACATATCTATGTATGTAAAAATTGCAATGTAAAATCAAGCACGCACGGCTGTGACATTGTAATGATAATATCAAAGTCGTGTTTCTCCATATTTATCTGCTGGTATTTGTCTACGCAAAGCTGATACATAGTAATTACAGATTTGTCACATGCAAATTTTCAATAGCCTCATCTTTAATTTGTGTATAATGACAAGCTTTTTCATTCTGTGTGCAAAGTATTGAAGAGCCAAATATGTACGTATGTCATATTTGCATAATTGGTTCAGCCTCAAATACTATGACGAAGGATAGTACTTTAAACTGGAAAAGTGCAACATAAATTCGCTTTCCTGAAAGCGAGAGGTGATTGAGCGAAGTCATGCAATTATCATATATATGAAATATAACTGCCAAAATCGCAATTTGTGATGTACCTAAACAATTCAGCTGTCATTTGAGGTCACTTAATTCGTAAAAACAACTAGGTAGACTAACGAGTCAACTAAGTGAAACTTGTCCTTAACATATACTGTTTAGTACATAGTCAAAATAAAATCGAACAATTGAGTTTTGTATTAATTGTCAACATTTAATAATTTGATTCTCTTTCACACCTGCACGCGATAAAGCAAATCATGGAATGTACATATCATAGTAGCGCAACTAAATAATTGAGCTGAGGCTTTATATGTATAGTTGCCTTGCATGCATGTAAACGCCTTTGTAATTTTGATTGCAAGATAGAATACATATGGTAAGGTTAGCTAAGGTACACGATTTCCTGCATACAATTGATGTCACGGAAGAGAGGTATTGCACTCATTTTTCTATTTCAAGAGTGAACATCTAATAATAAACGAAAATATAAATAGTTGATTATAAATATGTTTCATGTACCTTATTACACTTTCAGCTGGCAGTGATCACTCGATGTATATGTAGAACAATACTTCCATACATACTATCTAAAAAGATGCAACAGTCTGCGACAGTAAAAAGTATATATCAAATTATTAGTGTAGGAAGGCAGGTTTTGATACCTTTTTCTGGTAAGTTTGGGACAGGAGAATTATGTAGAGCATATGTGTCAAATTAAGGGGGGAAAGGGATTCTAAAAGTGCATTCAATTAGTGAAAATGGACAAGAATGATTTTGTGTAACAATACGTAAACAGCACTTTCTCCTAAACATTTCTGCGATAACACATAAAAAGAAATTCAAGCAAATGAGAGCATGTTGATGAGTATACATAAAACTGAGGGCAAATCATAATATTCCCATTTTTTTTATTATGCAGACTTTTGTATGTGGATATATTTAACCCTCTTCTTCTCTTTCCTTTTCCCTTTTCCTTTCTTAACCTTCTTTTTTTCAAATTTTTCCTTTTAAAATGTCAACCATCTTCCTTTACCCATTAGAGGGTCATGGGCAGATCATCACCAACAGTAAAAAACAAGAGGAAGTCTCTTCCTCCTCCTCTGATATGACTGCACTTACTGCAAATGGACTTTCAAGAATATTGGAAATACCGCTTACTCTATTAGACAAAACAGACTCAGACGAGATGTCCATGAAAAATACAGCAAATCAAATGTTTTGGTACGATCTTGAACTTGAAGCACTTGTTGTAAATGAGAAATACTAAGTGGTTCATACCTATAGGATTGCAACAAACAATACCGCAAAAGCCTCAGCACCATCGGCAACTAATTCCACCAATACTTCTGCCGCTGTGACAAATGTAAATACAGCCTTAATTAACAATGATAACAGCAACAACGTTAGCACAACTACGCCCATTGACGTAACTCATAGCTTTGCGAATAGAAAAAGATCCATTGTTAAGAGACGAAAATCTGTATTATCAGCGGTTTTTACTGCTGAAGAACAAGAGGAGGAGGAGGAAGATGAAATCATTAAAAATAATAGAGAAGAAACCTTAGAGACATTAGAGAAAGGCACACCAAATAATCTTCAACAAACGATTTCCACAAAAGAGAGGAACGGAAAAGAGAAGAAACAGAAAGATAACATCGGTCTCTAAGGATGCCAAGGAGGTCGAAAAAGAAGATTACAGCCACCATCAACATCATCCAGCACCCAAAATGGATAATATTATGATGAATGGTAACACACATAGTATTTATGTACAATTCGTATTTAGCTTCTTAATTTTTTTGTTGTTGCCTTTCTCCCGAAACAGATATAGCTAATACAACATCTCCTGTGAGCAGGGGCTCTAGTATCTCAGACGATACTGGAGGGGTGAAGTCTAATTTCCAGAGGAAGATGAAATCATTAAAAATAATAGAGAAGAAACCTTAGAGACATTAGAGAAAGGCACACCAAATAATCTTCAACAAACGATTTCCACAAAAAGAGAGGAACGGAAAAAGAGAAGAAACAGAAAGATAACATCGGTCTCTAAGGATGCCAAGGAGGTCGAAAAAGAAGATTACAGCCACCATCAACATCATCCAGCACCCAAAATGGATAATATTATGATGAATGGTAACACACATAGTATTTATGTACAATTCGTATTTAGCTTCTTAATTTTTTTGTTGTTGCCTTTCTCCCGAAACAGATATAGCTAATACAACATCTCCTGTGAGCAGGGGCTCTAGTATCTCAGACGATACTGGAGGGGTGAAGTCTAATTTCCAACAATCAGTGTCTAGTGCTCCTTCGTCAGCAGCTACAACTAGCACCACCACCACTACAGTCTATATTCAAAGTCAAAGTTTTACCGATGGAACTGAGAACAAGGAAGGCGAAAAAGAGAAAGAAGCGATCAGCAAAACTCCAAAAGATTCCGCGATTGACCTTGGAGTGATAGCTTTGATTGATAGATGCATGGAAAAAAATACGACAACTGCAAAACTGCAAGAGGCAATTAATGACCACAGTGATAGAAGTATTGACAATACATTAGTGGATTCAACTCTTTCTCCTGACAAACTAAAAGCATTGTCATCGCCTCCTCCAACTCCTACCTCCAATTTGTCTCCTACTAGATCAGAAATAGGTTCCAAGACAAAGAAAAAAGTATCCACCTGGTCTCCACGGAGGATCTTTCAGTCCAGTGATAACACTGATGCCAGTTTAAAAAAGAAAAAGTCTAGTGGAAGTATTTCAGAAGAAAAAACAAAGCATTTCAATATTTCGGCGTTATTTTCGAGATCTTTATCTTCATCAGCAACAACAACAACAACAACAACGTCATGTAAGAAAACCACCGACAGTAAGGGCAAAAAAACCACATCGAGATCTGTATTATTATCGAGCACACCCAGTACCAATAATTTAAGTAAAGGTACTATCCCTTCTGCATCCAATGCACCCAAAAAAGATAATCAAATTAGTAGCTATAATCACACGAGACTTCCGATACATACTGAGAGAGCTATCTATCGACTTTCACATTTAAAGTTATCTAATCCTCGACGCCCGCTTTGCGATCAAGTGACCATTTCTAACCTGATGTTTTGGTATCTTTCCATTATCAGTCAACAGAATAGCAGCATAGAAAACGAATTTTCTTCTACATCCTTACTAGCCGACGCAACAGGTGCAAATACGATTGGATTTATAGACAAGGAAAATAAAGCTATGGCAAAGAAAGTATCTCGTATCAAACTCCAGCAACAACATCAACCTCGATCGAGAGGTAGTAGCAAAAACCACATCTCCAACAACAACAGTAGCAGGAGAATTAGAAATCATCAAATAGGACCTGCAGCAACGTACAGTAACGCGATGGATACGTTAAAACAACAACAACGCTTACCGCCGCACGTTACCAGGAGAAATCACAGAAACATCTCTCGCACAAGATCGAGTAACTCGAGCTCTGAAGAGGAGGATGATGATGAGGAAGAGGCATTTTCTGATGACGAAATATCAGATGATGGGTCTTTCAACACCAACAGTACACGGGAAGACGATGAAGGCATCATGACTGATTTGTTTTTCGGTAACAAGAAAAGAAAAAAAAACTAGCAAGAAATATTCCCTTTTCAACATTACCAAAAAGAAAAATGCAAATAACAACAACAACAATAGCAACAGTTGGCTTCCTTCGTTTGCTTCACCTAAACAACATAATGTCATTATACCACACCAAGATGAGGACGATATACCATTAGCAATGTATCAGAAAGGGAAGTCCTAAATTTCTTTTTACTTTAATTTATACTTACAATGGCCCAAGCGGGAGCAAATGGCTCTTATAATATCATTACATATTAGCAGTTTAAACATAGACTTACAGAATAAAAATTGATGCTTTCATTTAATACATATGGCCGCTCGCTGTTTTACAGACTAATTCATATTCTTTGCCTTTGATTTATCTTTGATGAATTTGTGGGCGAAGTACCGCAGATTCTCTTTACGCCAGAATTGCGCATGTATTTGTACTATACTCTATGTTGATTTTATCGCAGGGAATGACAAAATAATAAAAAATACAAAGTCTGACGACAACGAGACGACAACGAGGATTTCGAAATTTGCTGGGCCATTTACTGTATGCTAATTGCTCTGATTATAACATTTATCTGATATGAATAGGATTTCCTTGGCTATCACAAAGAAGCATTGATTTACATAGTGAATTTTTCTAACAAAAAAAGACGGCGTGTCTTGAGTAATGAAATGTAGAGTCGTTTTATTTTCTATTTTAAGTATGTACAATAAATTAAAGAGGAGGCGATGAAATTGATCTAGTAATGATGATAAATATAGGAATTCATGTTGCATTTCTTTTGATAAGGGTCTATTATGATGTACAGGTTGTATGTAATGCTGTGAGTAGTGTAGTAGAGCCTGCTACCATGTAAACGATATTGAGTGTAAAAAAAGAGATATTCTATGACTCATGACTTTGATGCCAAGTGAATAGTGTGTACGTTTCGGATGTATCCAGAAAAAGTTGAACCTTTGGTTCCAATAAAAGAGTTGCCTTTACTGGCGACCAATGCATCTACCAGAGGTATTAAAAATTGATTTACATAGTGAATTTTTCTAACAAAAAAGACGGCGTGTCTTGAGTAATGAAATGTAGAGTCGTTTTATTTTCTATTTTAAGTATGTACAATAAATTAAAGAGGAGGCGATGAAATTGATCTAGTAATGATGATAAATATAGGAATTCATGTTGCATTTCTTTTGATAAGGGTCTATTATGATGTACAGGTTGTATGTAATGCTGTGAGTAGTGTAGTAGAGCCTGCTACCATGTAAACGATATTGAGTGTAAAAAAAGAGATATTCTATGACTCATGACTTTGATGCCAAGTGAATTTGATGCAATCTTCGGATGTATCCAGAAAAAGTTGAACCTTTGGTTCCAATAAAAGAGTTGCCTTTACTGGCGACCAATGCATCTACCAGAGGTATTAAAAACCTGCGCAAACTATCGCCCGTGTGTGTGGCACGAAATTGGTCCATGTGGCTCCATAGTGGACTGTTATTTGGCAAGATATCGTTCAAGGTAAAGGTGCACGGCGAATGTTGCCATAATTGTTTGAATTTATCGTCGTTTCTTGGATTGATGGCGTCGGTTGCTAAGAATACTAACGTTGTCTGTTTTGATTTCGCCAAGGTCACACAAGTGGAAAGTAAACTCGAGATATTCTTATTGGTTAATAAATGTTGAATCTTTGTTGATTCTATGCTCTTCGCTGTGATGTTCTCGATCTTTTCTAAAATAGATTCTATATTTTCAGGTATGGCATCAACAAATAAGCCATCCGCTGTTCTGCATATCCCAAAAAAAAAACATGTCAGAATTGAGTAACAAATACAAGGAAACAGATTGAATTAAAAATACCTCAAATGAGCACCAAGAAAGTTTCCAGAGCCACCTAAAGCATCAATGACTATCTCTGTAATCTTCAATACGGCAGGATGTTTGTAGGTGATGCTGCTTTTTAATTTTTCGAAAAATTTCACATTTTTAGGGTTCTTCATTGGAAATTTACCAGTGCCGAACAGACTAGTGAAATGTATCAACTTTTCGGTGCGGTTTTGTAATTCAGCGACATCTAGACTACCGGCATATCTACCAAGATACTTGTATCTGGTTGGAACATCGTATATACGCCAATCATATCTTGTTTCATCTATAAAATACCAGAATTTATTAAATTATTTTGTAGCGTAATATTAAGTAATATATTAGTTACCCTTGAAAAACAATACATCTCCGTCAACATAGGTGCCGTGGCTTTTATTGTCTATCTGAAGCCCTCTTTGTATTCCAAAGTTGCTCTCTAGCCAATCGAAATCACTAGATTCTCTTTGCACTATCTTGACGTGCCTTTTAGCCCAAGACAAGTCGAACAAATCATCGAACGAGGCCAATGCGTATTTTTTAGGGTCAGGACATGAAGCTAATTTCCTCGACTTTTTATCTTTAAAGCGTTTGCAGTAAGGATTACTTGTATCACGCAGTATATGATGCAAGTATAATTTGGAGAATTGACTCCAACCAAACGGTTCACCTAACAGAGCTTTGGGCAGTATAAGCGTTCGGTTCAAGTACCAAGCTAATAATATCCCATTTTCGACTAAATATGGAATTAATATCGAGAATAATTATTTCTGTAATTTGGTGAGTTTTGGTTCTCACCTTGAATCAATTGGTTTTGAAAACCACTATGCGTGAAGAAAGTCAGATATTTCTCGTCTGGTTTGGGGTTATAATCAATGGGCTTAGGCTCTTTTCGTGGAGAAGAAGTGATCCAGGTTGTTGATTTAGGAAATGTCGTTGAAAAAGTATGATTGAATGAGTTCAGTAACGATCCTCTTACTGAACGATTTGAATTGTATTGAAATAGATGTAAAAAAATGTATGAAGAAAGTGTAATAACAAGTAAAGAATAAATTTTATTTGGTATTAGCTTGTTCATATTCTTTTACTTTTCTATCAGGCACAAGTCAACTAAAAGATTTTAAATTGAAAGAAAAGGGAGAGTGGAGGATTACACTAAAAATTATTTGATTGACAAATATGGACGGAGAAAGGAAAATGGTTTTGCTGTAACAGATCATTTATTACGCTTTCAAGATTAAACTGGTCTTTTATCTGTTGTTAAGTACATTTGTGCAGCAAGGAAAGCAGTGGGAAATGTGTTATTATCAAGGAGGAACATTGCATTATCAACATTCATATAATGAAAACAATTTCTGCCTCGGCTACGGTGGCCATTCATGGTGCGACCAAGGAGTTACCGTAACTCAGAAAAGAACAATCGCAAACCACTTTGAACATTCATCAACATTCTTTTCGATGATCGGGGTGTAAATCATCACTGTGACCATGGTTTTTAACCTTCATTTAACACTCCAATGCTCAAGAAGCTTTGCTACTTGAGCAGATGGATAGATTACCTAAAGAGACCTTTCTATTGATCACAGAATATTTAGATTTCGAGGATAGATTTCAATTTTCGTTAGCCTGCAAAAATTGGCATGCCACTATAAGCAACCATAACTTGTACGAAACAGTTTTTATCGATCGCGATCATAAAAGTCCAATCAACTTCTTTCAACAGAATAAATCGTATGGATCTACTGTCAAGTCATTGCAAGTAGACGGAGTCGTAGGTTTGAACTTTTCTCATATAAAAGAATGGCCTACGTATCTTCCTAATCTCCAAAATCTTTCTCTCTCAATTGCCGAGGCTGACATGTTTTCATCGGATTATGAAGAGCTGTCTGAGGATGACGAAGATTGTTACGAGGAGGAAAATAAATGCTTTAAAAAGACAAGCAAATCATTTGAATTATGGAAGAGACTTTCTACGCTTAGCGAGCATACAAAGTTTTTGTACACTGGATCCATTCTCAAATCCGGCTTTTACCCCAACTTGACAGTAGTAGATCTCAACTTCAATCTCATACCATACGATGCTGTGGATGCAGTGATAGATCACCTTTTTCCTAGTCTCAAGAATGCACCGAATTTGAAGTTCTTCAAGTTGATTGGTGTTCAGCTGTCATTGTCTCAACTGAAAGAGTTACAGTATTATGCACCTAACATAGAGGCCCTGATTTTGGAAGATATAGAGGCAGCTCAAGACACACCGTATGATTTGAGCGCTGCAAGGGTCCCAGATGTCATAGCCTCCAAATTAAAAAGATTGGAGATGCAAGGAAACAGATATTCTTTCTACGAGAGTGAGGAAATAACCATAGCCCGATGGCTTGCTCACATCTCCCACAATTATCCCAACATTGAGGTGATCAAAATGAATCAATACACACCTGCTAGCATAGAATATGAAAGTGCTTTAATCGATGTTGTGAACAATTGCCCAAAGTTAAAGACATTCAATGTGGATTTTTGCTCGTTTACAAAAGATCTTCTATCCGCGTTTGATAATACGGCTATTCAACTCGAAAAATATAGCACTCAATCTCAAGATTTGACAGAGCTTAGAAACTTGTCACAGTCAAAACAACGACATTCTATTTATCGTCTCGATCTAGTAATACCCATTGGAAATACTGATTTGATACGTATCTTGAATCAGTTCACAGCACTTACGACAATCAATACCTATCCCTCATCAGATATTGACTATGCTTTGGGGAACTTATTACAAGTGCCTTTAAACACATTATTGAAACACCACAGGCTATTGACCTTCCTGTCATTAAGCTCGTGCAAACTGTTTTTGGAAAACGATTTAGAAGGACCGGACGAAGAAGTCAACTCGGTTTTGGATACTTTGGAAATGGAAAAGGTGCTCGTCGATTCCTCAGCAAGCCACAATGTTTTTGACTTTATCTCAAAATCTTGCTCTCAATTGAAGGTCATGATATTGACCGCAAAGCCTTCTGTATCGAATCTTGAGACTACTACTATTTTGGATTTTTCAAACCATTCTTTAGAATACATGAAAATGTATATTGAAGGGCACAAGTATATTCATCTTGTGCAGCAAATGGACAACCCTGAATCAACTTGGTATCAGGTAGAAAAAGTAGGAAGAAAAATCAAGTATGTGAAGCAAGAAGAAGCACCTCACCTCTCCAGCGATGAGACTGGCATCCTTAGAATCAACTCCCAGTGCATAAAACGCTTTGTATTAAACATACCACGGGATCCATTTGAAGTACTTTAAGTATTTATGTATATATATATATTGTTGTAAATAAAGCCACGCAATGAATAGAAATGATAACACATTTATTTTTGGAATGTGCAATATTTTTATTAAGTAGTGTTGGATGTGGTGTTGGGTAGGAGTCCACAAAGTCACTGCTTTCATGTTATACGCTATATGCTTCCTACGTTCGCACATTTCCTACTGGTATCCATGTGAAAGTAGACGTACATACATTTTTATACCGGTGGTAACATTTTAAATCCACATTAGAGTCTTTTTTCTTACGCTTTGCGTAGGGGAGTGCAAGCATACATACATATTTGGAAGACTGTCTCCCACTGACATCAAGAATTTCTTGAAATCTTTCTTGTGAGATAGCTTCTCCACCCAGTTGTTTCAGAATTGGTCATGTACTCCTTCTCGGTTACGCAATTCTAAGGCTTCAATGTATTATTTTGTATGGTTATATTGTGTACGTTAATTCTTCAAAAAAAAAGAAACCAAACTTCAAATGCCATAGAATTATTGATTAACGGGAGAGAAGGTATGCATTTTTATGACCAATCTCTCATGTATTTCAAGTAGTATCAGCGAATGTTTGATTGAGGAAGAAACGGATCTGCTCTTTTCCCTACTCCGTCAAATGAAAATTAACAGCTATTTTTTAATTTGTGTGTGCAAAGTGAGGCTTTTAATCAAAACAATAACAATCTTTAGCAAGCTGCTTCACAAGTAATATTGCAACCTGTACCTTCTGATTAATAACTTGCAATTCTAATAAAGAAATTTGAATCTCAAACAATGGATATAAAGACTCAAGCATATGGATTATAATTGATTAATATTATGCTGAAAAGTGTGGAAAAAAGAAATGGGCTTATCTGGCTAATTTTATATCAGCCACATGCATGTATTCAATTTGCATAGCCATATTTAACAAATGCATGCTCGATCATAGCATTCTTGTATAATACAATGATCATTAAGCACATCTGTCTGAGTTGTAACACATTTTTTATGCGATGCACACGTATGGATTTCTACTGGTTCCTTTTGTGTCTAAAAATATAGTTGCCACCATCGGCAACCTCTTTAACGAAAATCTGCTACTATAAGTAGATCGCCGCAAAGAGCAAGCAGTCAAATACTTTAAAGTATAAGAGTGCAAGCGATTTTACATGTAATATTTCTCCTTATAATTCAGCCCGCTGTAAATTTGACTTACCTTGCTTATTTTTGACACTTGGCTAAAAATAGCAAAAGATGGATTCGAGTAGGGTACGCGATGAAATTGATATTCTTATAGCTTACTCGAAAATATACTTACAAGAATAAACGCTATGGTCTAAGCTTGGCCCTGCTTAAACTGCGATTGTTTTCAAGTGTACGTAGCTCTGGATTCGAACTATCGTTTGCTCATGCGAAGGTGGGTTGACGTTTAGATAAAATTATCTTGCCGATTATATTTTTAACCTCAACAACATGAAAAAAAAAAAAACTTTTACAAATGCAATATAGGAACTTCCTTTTTCATTATTTATGTTGAGCTCTTTTTCTTTCCTCTTTATCTTTTTCTTCAATTGTTGATAATTACACATGTTCTTTTGGCTAAGGGATAGCGCTATGTCCTACACACCTTCAACTCCACCTCAACCCCCACCAATACCTAGTGCTACACATTCAATGGTCCGTGTCTATAGTATGTTCTTAACATAATTTCAATACATTTTATTCATTTTTTCCCTATAAATAGAACAATATAGTACTTGCAGAGAAAGCAACAAAATTATCGAGGAGAGGATCAGCAAATATCGTAAAAAGGCAGCAACCTTCAGATAGTGTTGTTCATGTAACCATAACCGCGGCTGGAACCGTTATTTATACCCACACTGCCACATCCTACTCCTATGTCCCGACATACTCCACGATAACTGGAAATAATTCATCTTCCTCAAATAATGGAAGTAATGGAAACAGCACTGGTAAACCTAACGATAATAATAGCAATGGGAGTTTGGGTGCTATCATTGGTGGTGTGGTCGGTGGAGTTGCATTTATTGCTTTAATAGGTAAAGTTTAATTTTGTATTTGTTGTCGTAAAAGCAATTCTAATTCTTAAATGAAATTAATCTGTACACAGGTTTGCTGTTCTTTCTCTTGCGTAAATCAAAGAAAAAGAAGAGAGTATTACAGCAATACGATGGAGGTTATGTTGAGGATTCCGGGTCGTACTTCAGAGGAGCCGGAGGAAGAGGTTCCGTTGGGGGAGTACCGAGCGCTGGGTTAGGCATGACATCATCTTTACCAGCCCCAAGGCATCTTGTAGCTCCTTTTGCAGGTTTAGGAACTAATAGAGAGGGTGATGGATCAGAATCAAAGTATTATCAACACGATGGAGGCTACTATGATGATGTTGTCCCGCCAAGTAACCCATATCCGAAATCAGGATTTTACTCTACAACGGATAGTGTAACATCGGATTCATTACCGTCAACTACTGTAGATAACAGCTACTATTCCTCACAAAATTACCAACTCGGCGGAGGATTCAGACATGTTCCGAATGAAGTAGATAGATCTGTTTCTACAGCAACAGCAGCTAGTGGTATTCCACCGGTCATGCCGCTTACAACGGAGGAAAGACATGTCCCTCATCTCAAGGAGAATATTGAAGAACCGCCACACTCAAAGGAATAATCAACCTCCTTACCCCCAATGTCATAGAAATATTTCGATCATGTATATACTTATAACCATAAAATTGATTACGTTTTTTTTTTTTTTCACTATTTTTATGAAAGAAATTTTAGCGAATAACGATGCCTATGTTATCATTTGATGACTAAAGAAAGCTTCGCATATTACTTCGTTGGAAGATTATATTTTATTTTGAGAATTAATTTCGATGATAATTAAACATGAGCAAGGTAGCAAAAAACAAAACAACAATCAGGAACAGCTGTTGATCAGCTGAACGACTTGAAGCCGAAGTCACATCCTCAAACACACCTATCAGACCTAATCCCCCAAATTCATCTTCTGCATGGCCTGCTGCAATTCCATATCCCTCGAAAAATGCAGCGGTACTAGTGTCAGGTAAAACTTCATTCGAATCGTTTTGGCCTTTATCGTCAGAAGATATCTCATTTACTTGGGCTTTGATATCATCAACATCAATTTGTTCCGGATTGTAGGGTACCTGCTTCTCTTGTATGGTCTCTGATACTGAAGCAATTGGAAGTAAACTCTTCTTCGGGTTTTCAGCCACCGTGGCCGATGGAAGTTTGCTTCTACTGCTTCTACTACTCTTCTTTCCTTGTACTTCGTCCTCATGCACCTGAAGTTCGGATTCCCCTTTTCTCGCCTCTTCTTCCTCAACTAGCTTCGTTTGCTCATTTTTGCCTTCCTTCTTATCTTTGCGTGGTGCTTCCGACTGTGGCTCTTCTTGCGAAAAATCGTTTTGTAAATCAGCAGGTATATTCTCCTCTTGCCCTGCTGGAATATTGTCTTGTTTTTGAGATGTGTATTGCTTGTCTGACTCTTTTACTTTACTCTTCTGAGATTGCTCCTTTACTTCGGCTTTGGGACTTTCCTTTTCTTGTACATCAATTGATGAAAAAGGCTTTTTTGACGAAGCTGATTGATCCTCTTTGTTATTTTCAGCCTCAGTTGTTTTATCTGGCAAAGCAACAGATGAAGCTGACTTCTTACCCACTGAGGTCGTTGTTGAGGGAGATTCGGATTCTTCTATTTCAGTACCAGTCAATTTTGTTGAAGGAACCTCGGTTGCATCTTCCTTTTTGGCATGAATTGATGTCGTTGGAAAAGCTTTACCTTCTTCCCTCTCGAGATCAATCGGTGTATGATCTTGTTTCTTTTCTAAAGAGAAGAAGCATTATATACTGCGTATACGATGTATGTAAAATTGAAAGAAAAAAGAAACACTTACTTTGATTAGGTTCTGAGGAATCAGATGCTTCTTCGGACGATTTGGCTTCAGGAGATTCTCGTTTATGTATATTATTATCATTTCCCTTCTGGTGAGGATCTTTAGCAGCCTCTCTATCTGCCTTTTTTGCTTTAATTAATTCTATAAGCTTTGCTAGTTTATCAGATTTTGTAATTCCTGTATTCATTGTGTATGTCGTAAGAAGAAACAAAGAAAAAATCAACTGTATCAAGATGAAAAAAAAAAAAGATTTCTTATATATTTCTTGCTTTATTGTGTATGTTTACATGGTATAAAGAAATTATTCATTCCCCAGATGAATTCCCGTCTAATTTGTAATCGTTCACCAATCCAATTCTTCAGTTTTAACATAAACAGATTCAACTTTGGTGTTGTCTACTTTTTTGGACACAATCTTCTTAATTTTCTTAACTTCGGACGAAGGACAATATTGACTCACAGGGCACACATCGCACCGTGGACCACGAGGTAAACAAACGATTTGGCCGTAACCTACTAAAATCGGATTGATCTTCTTCCATTTATCTTTGGGAAGCCATGATTGAAGACTCTACACAAATATCAATATACATCTGATGTTAATTTAAATCTGTCCGTCTTATAGTAAGCAGACTCGTTTATACCAATCGCGTTTCTTCCGGTGTGTTCGTTTTGACCCAGCGTAGTCGATTCGATATTCTATGTACATGCACGTCAACTCCAATCCCAATATTTTTATTCCACGCGACTTGTAAAGTGAGGTAACCCATCTTGGGTCCAACTCCGGGTAAACTTGTCAGTCCTTCAATGGTGCTGGGAATATCTCCATCATACTGATCTCTAAGAATTTCGGCTGTGCGTTTGATGTAAGAAGCTTTCTTGGTATGGAAACCAACCGTTTTGATCATATTGTCGAGGGTCGCTTCATCTATGCGTAAAATGCTTTCGAGACATAACCCACCTTCCATTTCCTTTTGCATTTTAATCACGGCTGCACTTGTGACCGTGTCTTTTGTCTGAGAAGATAACATCAACGCAACCAGAGTTTGAAATCTTTGCACTATCGGCGATGCATTGCTATCCGCTAGCCTTTCACAGCCCATTGTGTCGACCGCAGCCTTGTTTTCTTTACGAAAAGCTTCCAACTTATCAAACACGACCTCCCAATTTTCGGGTGGTGAGATGAGTTTATTGTCTTTTTGAAGCGCTTTTTGTTTTTGTTCCTTCTTCACAATGAGCGATTCCAAGACCTGTTGCTCTTGCTTTTCTACTTTAACTTCTGCTTTTACTCGCTTAGTCTTCACAGTGACTGGTGCTGTCGACAATGGTGCAACGTTCCTCTTCGATCTTCTCGTTAACATTGACAGGAAGGTGTGTGGTAACTTGAGTATAATTTTTCGCAAGAAATTGGTAAAATTGTTTTTTAGAATTCGAAAACGGGACGGGTAAAAGCTGCTCCAACCGACTTACATTTACAAGCCGCTCCCGCATTAAGAAGTATTGACCGATGTGAATATGTCAGTTTAAGTTGTACGCGACGCGATATTTTTATTTCAAGTTTTTGCAAGTTTTTATATTTTTGGCCGGTGGTCGACCATGATTGTCCGGTCCGATTTATATTTAATCACCTTCGAAAATATAAAAGCTTAAATATTTGTTGACAAAACCATTTCTTTGATCAAACAGTTTATGGAATAGTTTGATAAAATGCTGCTGTCAGTAAAAAGAATTTGCTTACAAAATTCAGAAATGAGCACAAAAAGATCTTTCTCAGAGCAAAAAGATGTCCCTCAATGATACTAGATTTCGACACATAATGATCACAAGCACAAGTTGACAAGACCATAGAAATTGAAAAAAACAAACTTTCTATACCTCTATTACAATCGAGCACTGATTTATTGACGCAAAGGATGAACTCACAGGATATTAACAGCAATAGTAGCAACAATATCTTTATGATGAGGGGTAGTCAGATGAAATCTTTGAATTTTTTTGACGTGTGGAGCTGGACAGTCTGACGGTAGTCAAAGCCCTCGAATAACGGTAGTTATTCCGAACACTCTCCTAAGAGTATCCTAATAAATAGTTGCCAGAGGATGAAAAGGATTCGATTAAGTTCGTATGTACTGTTAGATTAAGAAAGCCTCCAAACAAGATGAGAGACTTGTAGATGCTCTTATTAATTTGTAAGATGTGTAAACATATAATATGCAGAGCGTTTTAATTTATATAACTTTAATTGATTAGGTTGAATATTCTTCCTACCAAGAATTAGTTGAACATAAGGTGGAGGAGACAGAGTTGATTAATGGGTTTCTGCAATCTAAAATTCTATCGCCACTTTTTCACAAGCCAGAAAAATCGCAGTCATTCATATGGTAAAACGAACTCTAATACAATTTATTAAGCAGTATGTTTAATTCTTCATTCGTTTAATAGGTTGAACGCAAAAACCGATTTCAAAAACTATGATAAATGACCAGATGGTGTATGTGTATTGATCGAAAAAAGACGAATCAGCCAATACACAGGTTTTGTGGAGGTTAAGGCGGATCACCAAAGGAATAATGCGTACCAAACACACGGTGATTCGTGGAGACTGGCTTTATTTACATAATACTGCAACAATATATTCATTATTAATTACGAATTTGGAAATAAAAAAAACCTACCGAAGTATACTGCACGAAGTGCAAAGGCCTATCTTCGTTTCTTTTTCAAAAAGAGAGCGGCATTAGTTTTGAATCAGTCGGCATTATATCCACCGAACTTGTGATTGAACTCTCGAAGAATTTCTCAAAGACAACGGAAGAGAGCCCTGAAACACTGATTGCCAAAGCGCTAAGTCTACCTCTTCTTCGGGTACTTCTTTGAGAGCTTTGATAACGGGCAGTGACTGTTAACACAATAAAACGACCCATTTACGTTTTTCATGAAGTTTTAGCCATCCTCTTTAGTCATGACCTTGCTGAGGTTGAGTAACTTTTCGAAACAAAAGACGCACGTTTGTGAGGTGTTATACTCGTTTGTAACGTAAACCGTGCTATATCTGCCGTGGATTTGTGGTCTCCATCCACCGCCATATCTTAGAAAGCCTTTGATACGAGACCCAAAACCTGTGCCTTGATCACCAACGAACATTATCAAACTCTTCTCGCCTTGTTTGAAAAATTTTCTTTCTTGAGAGCAAAGTTACAGGTAAAGAAATGCTAAGTACATATATTTTATGATTGTTGTATCTTGGCCAGCAAGCTCGATTTTTTTAATATTTGATATCGTCGTGGCCTACTAACAAACACCAATACAACTTGCAAGTAATGGATATAATTAAAAGATAAAGTACTCGATTCTACACAATGAGTCACTGATGGACTTGCCAAATCAAAGATTGATCGTCTCGCAAAGGGCGGCGTTTCCCCAAGCGAGTCTGAAATGTAGTGGGAGAAATTATCAAAAAAGCTAATGTAATCGTACGTCGGAAACTTAATGTAGGAGATGATTCAAATAAACGCTGCACGATAAACAAAGTGAAAAAATGGTTGGTTGAACAAAGTCATCACAAAAGAAAGTTTAGGCTGGCTTTGAATTTCTAACAATAAGTATACGATAGCTGCCATTCTATTTCTCCACTCTTTTCTTTTTTCTTCATAACGTACATAACATTCAATTATAAAAAATAAAATGTCAGGCCCTAAAGGTATTGCTGTATTTGATTTTGATTGGTAAGTAGTTGTAGGGTATATATGATGAATAGTGTACAATTGATGTTTATCAATATACAAATAGGTCTCTTATCGAAGAAGACAGTGATTATTGGACTATTCACAGTCTCTCTCCTCAAATCTGGGACGAAGTTATCGAAAGAAAAGAAGAATGGCAGTGGACTGATTTGATGTAATTTGCGAAAAGCGTAGAAAAAAAGTGAGGATACTTATCAATGTTTGTGTTTCCAGGGATTACGCCTTGTGCAGATTACAAGAGACTGGATTTACAAAGGAGGACATAGCCAATGTTTTGAAGACGATTCCTTTCGTAAGTGTCCATTTCTTACCAACCACATAGGATGATGATTTTAATGAAAATATGCACATAGTCCGTCGAAATGAGAAATGTTCTCTTGGATTTAAAGCAGAGAAATGTACCTGTCATACTCATGTCAGACGCGAACACATTTTATATCAAGACAATTTTAGACGTATGTGATCGTTTTTTAACCTTTCTATGACCATTTGTGTTCCCCGTCTTTACACAAAACTATTTTTTTTTATTTTTAGGCTTACAACGTTGCTGATTGTGTGACGGAGATAATCACCAATCCCAGCTACATTGACGAACAAGGCAGACTTCGTGTGGATCGTCATATCTTGGCAAATGCGACACAACACAATTGCACCAACCCTTGCTCATTAAATATCTGTAAGGGACAAGAATTAGATGCTTTAATCAAGAGATACAATGAGCAAGGTCATCATTTGAACAAGATCGCTTACACTGGTGACGGTAAAAATGATTTCTGTCCTGCCACAAGATTAAGAGGTACAGATGCATTCTTTATGCGTAAGGAGAAGGGTTTGGATAATTACTTGAACAAGGTTCCAGAGGAGAAGGAGAGAATCAACAGTCAATTCGTTTACTGGGTGACACCTGCTACTGTTTGGGAGTCCATGCCTAAATACTTTGCCTAATACAATACAACCCTAATATACTACTCCAAAATAACTCCATTTGATTAAATGCCATCATTATAAATAAAAAAACATGCACACACATAATCTAAGAACTTCTTGTGTCTCGGTGATATGCATATGTAGTGTGATGTAGGCAAGCTCTGATCTAAACTTGGTTCGCAATACGTACGTATTTTCCAAATACATGGTAATGCCGTACTGAGATCATTATTCTTATTTAAAGGATCAAATTTATTTCATTTGTATACCTTAAAACAAAAACTAAAAAAAAGGAGGAAAAAGTTCCAGAAGTGGTTTTAGGCAATCATCCATCCAGGTTTATCGTTCTTCCACTTGTTGTCATTCTCATTAAAATCACCTGAAGTATTATTATTATGTTGTAATTGCTGGTGAGGTGGTTGATGAATAACACCGTCCCATTCAATATCCTGTCGACTGTAAGGTACAGCGTGTCCTCGCATCAAACGGTGTAAGCTTGCCACACTCGATCTTGACGCTGAGTTACCGTTCCCGTTAATCATTGAGGATGAGACAGACGAAGATAAGGTGGTTGGTATATCTGAGAACCGAACACTGCTGCTACTTCGACGGTGTGAACTGCTTCTCGGTGGAGGAACTGCCACCATACTCATCATAGGACTCGATGTTGGGATCGACGAGGAAGAGTCCTCCTGCCAGTCACCATCCCTTTCTAGATCGATTGTCTGTCTACTATTATTGGACCACCGAGGCAGTATTCCCATGTCATGCCCATCTATGGCTTCGTTTGATTGGTGGTTGTGGTTTTGGTCGCTCAAAAATTGTGAAGAAGGAGGAGGAGCAGGTTGCTGATGTTGGTGTTGATGGCCATATGGATAATACGGGCTGAACAAAGATCCTTCTGTCGCTACAGTGCCATCACTATGACCCACAGTCGCCCATTGAATTTGAGGTGGGACTTGCATTGTGCCTAATGTATTGGCTCGAGGCCTATTTCCATTACTTCCATTGGAAGGTATCGTCTGTGGGATATTAAGTGTCTGCTGTTGCTGGTGCAAGTGATGGAGTTGTTGTTGCTGCTGCTGTTGGATATGTCGTTGCTGCATTAGATGGTGATGGCCATCCACCTGTTGTTGGTGGTGCTGGTGTTGAGAATGATTGTACACAGTGTCGTGCGGTGGTTCCAATACACTAGGTAGCGGTGGCACGTAAGATGATCTTTTATTGTTTGTATTGCCTAGTGGGTTAGTATTCTCGTAATGATTAGGTAAACTAGAGTAGGCTGGAGTCAAAAATGTATCTGAATAGCTTGGTTGGGGTGGAATATTGCGATAACCGTTGTTGTTGTTCATAGGCGGAGATGACTGATGATGCATCATCAAATTATCGCCTATATGCTGTTGCTGTTGCTGTTGCTGTTCATTGGAGTGGATGTTATTCTTAGGTGACGGAGGTATGCCGTGGTGTTGCTTTCTTGGGATAAATGGTGGTTGGAAAGGACCATTGTACTTTTCCCCTGTAATAAATGGATGTTGCTTCGCTTGCTGAGGCGACCAACGTTCAATTGGATTCAAGTTCAAAAGTCCTTGCAAAAAATCAATAAACGCCAGCCTGCTTTGCTTTTCTACAAGCACAAATCATCGAATTTGGACAATGTTAGTTGCACCGTCAAACCGAATATTGCAATCACTTTACCTTTTTCTATTTCTTTTGTCGACATTTGCGCCTTTCTCATAATAGGATAGCTATTAATCAAATCAGGCAGTTGTTTTGCGGAAAAGTAGCGCTTTGATGGCTGTTCTGATTTTCCCTGCTCTCTCGAGTATTTTTCAATCGACTTCAACTCATATCTTTTCTCCCCTCTGCTCAAATCTCTATCAAAATACCGATGTGCATTCTTCCCCACCTCGATCATGTAGTTTGGCGGTGTTCTATAGATCAGATCAGATGTATGAAGTTTAGTGTAACTTGATAATAGTGCAGCATAATATGCAAATCTTACCCAAACATTTCCACTATTCTTGATATTTGATTATATTCAGAACTACCAGGAAACAAGGGTAAACCCAAAAATAACTCGGCTGCAATGCAACCCAAAGACCACATATCAATCGCACTGGTATAAGGTAATCCAACCAGGACTTCGGGTGATCTGTAAAATCTTGATTGAATATACGTATACATTGTCTGTACTTCATGACAAGCAGATCCAAAATCGATCACTTTAATCGTTGGGGATTCCAAGCTTTTTGAAAAAAAAAATCGTTATTTTGTAAGTGCCAAGTATACTTCAACTTCTCTCTTCTTTTCTCTCTCAAACTCTTTTCCTTACTTTTTCAACAAAATATTTTCTGGTTTTAAATCACAATGAATAATTCGAGCTTCGTTTAGCACTGTCAATGCATCCAATATTTGAGCCGTAAATACACGAACCAAGTTTGTTGATAGCCCACGGAAATGATTTTGCTTAATGAGCTCGTACAAGTTGACTGATAATAACTCGAATACCAAGCATAAATGCTTTTTGTGAATAAATGTATCTCTAAGTCGTAAAAGGTGGTGTTTGTCTTGTTCGTCGTATCTTTGATTCAGCTATAAAGTCATTTCTAGTCACTACGTATAACAATAAGTGTATATCAATCCTTTTTTTACCATTTCAAGTATTGCCACTTCCATCATACTTTGTTTAAAATAAGCAAGCTTATTTTTCACCACTTTTACAGCGACGATTTCCTGCGTCTTTATATTTCTACATTTTACAACTTGACCAAAAGTACCTGAACCCAGTACATCCAATATGTAATATCTATAAAAGAAAACAATAAATAGCAGCCCTTTAGTTTTCTGTTTCCCTCCTTTTTTTCTTTATCGAAATTATAATTAAACTCCTGAATGGAACTTACTTGTGCCCTTCGGTGCTTCCGAGTATATCATTTACATATAAAATGTAGTCAAAATCGTCATTATCGTATCCATCATTTTGTGATGCTTTACTCGGTTTCGTTAATACTCGACGTGGATTATTGGTTGCGTTGTACTTGAATCCATGATTACAAGCTGAGTAAGTCGCTTTTAGTTCTGAAGTGAGCATGTATAGCGGCTATAATATATGTGTTTAGTAAAAGTATATACAAATAAGTGTAGTATCACTTACGCCATATCTCTTGCCTTCTCTTGCTCTTCTATGATGCGACATTGGTAAATCAGCTTGAGTTCTAATTCTGAGAAATGCACCCGACATTTCTTTCTGAACCACGAAATCATTCGAACTTGTTGAGTCTTCTTCTAAAATGGTATGATTAGAACTATATCGCATAGGGTTAATACTAGTTGTTGCTGTTGTTGTCGTTGTTGGTACCGAGCGAGGAGAGTGTTGAATAGGAGATGTGGGTTTGGGTAGTTGTGGAATAGAGGAATGTCGGGACTGATTTAGTTTATTTGGTAATGGATACCCACTTAAGGATTGATGTCTTGTTACATTATTACTATTGTATTTAGGTATTTCATCGGTTATAGTAATTCCAATATAATTTGTATCTTGATATAAAGGTTGTTGTTGAATAATATCAGCGTTTGTAGTAGTATTTTTAGTACTTGTTGAAGTGGAGGGTGATTTTTCTATTGCGGTTCTACTGGTATATTTATTGCTGATATGATTATTATTGTTATTGATACTGCTGCTGCTGCTACTATTATTATTATTATTATGACTATTCTCAAAAGAATCCATTTTCCAGCACACACACACACACACACACAAAAAGAAAGTAGTAACAATAATAAATAAAAAAAAAAGAAGGAAAGAAGTTGGAAAAGTGGATTAATCTAGCAATTTTTTTAGTGCTGACTGGAGGACTTTCAATAGAGTGAGCACACACTTATGCACAATTCTTAAGCAGTTTACCACCGCCTATTTCTACACAAGTCACTTTGTAATTTGGAAGCAATTGGATGTATTCCATTTGTACATTACGTTTAGCACTGATATTTCAGGTGCAATTATTTTGATTTGTAAGATATTCTTCCCGCTAAGGCCGCAGTCAATTACGCTATGTTTGGAGTCATTAAGCGCTGCCATTGATTTGTGAATTGACCAAATGAAACTCAGCTTTGCCTATTTCGTCGTCGATAACTTATTTGGCAGATATTGGATGAAACAGTTTAGGCCAAAAAATGCCTGGTTATATCGAAAGATGCAATAATGGTGTCTGTCTAATCAATTTCTTTTCAAATTGTGGGTTTGAATCAATCACAAAGCAGGCACTTTATTAAGTGTCAATTTCTAGAGTTTTTCATATTCACTATTTTAATAATCGCACATTTGGCTTTTGACTTTGACTGAGTGTAGTTGGTTGCCTGTTCGTTGGCCAATTTATACAATAATTTTATCGTAGAATCATCATTACATGGGGCACTTATAATTGAGCGAGCTTGTCGACTTATGAACAACCCAAGTGCAAAAAATGGCTCTAAAGGTAGATTGATACTACGGCCGCTGAAACCTGCTTGGTGCAAAACATGGCGCTGTGAAATTCAACCTCTTGAAAGGTGAATTAAACAACCTGGAACACGATTTTTGTAGGTGACAGCACAACGTACCTCTGGTAAGTCAACTAGCATTAACAAATTGCGGAGGCTGGAAATTAACATAAATTTTTTGCAAGTGCGCGAGCAACCTGGACAGCCACTACACCGATACTTTGTCCTGCTTATTCCTTCCACTATAATGTCATTTCAAATCAGAGCAGCCCCACCCAATGTAAATCAAAACAGAATACTTTTATCATTGGAAACGATGCAGAGAAGTACGATTGCAACGGGCGATCTGATAAAGATTGCTACTGGTGTAAAGGTAATCCAGTCGAGTTGTACAAACAATCGATCTATTCATTTCTTGACAGCTTTACAATAGATCGTTATAGGCAATGCTTGGCCTTCCCTCACTACGAAACCTGAAGGTAAGATAACGAGAAAGCGATTGCAACTTCTAGCTTCTAATATCCCAATTCATTGTAGAAATTGAGTTGAGCACTGTTTCTCGTCTAAGTGCTTCACTAGAAATAGGACAAAGTATTGATTCCGTACAAAAGATTGAGAATACTTTAATAGAAGCAAGCCATTTGAAAGTTCATTTTATCACTAGTGCGACGTTTGAAGTCAACAGTGCTTTTACAACTTATTTGAAAGAGTGTTTAGGTACGACAACAACTTAAAATACAACTGAACTGTAACTAAAGCGGTATCTGCTTTGTTAGTGAATCAAAAGTATGTTACGGCGTCCCAAAAAGTGGATATTGTCTATCTTGGGAAAGTTTTAAGAATTGAAATCGCAACTGTGTCAGCAAAATACGACTCTGAAGTCTATATTGTCACATCAAATACCAAAGTCAACGTCGTGCAGGATAAAGACGACTCTGGGATCAAAACTTCTTCAGACAGGGAGAAAGCCCTTGATGGTGGTGGTGGATACAAAAATATTGGAGGATTATCAAAACAGATTGCCATTGTAAGAGAAATGGTTGAGACCCCATTAAACAATCCAGAGCTATTTCTCAAGTACGGATTAAAGCCACCTAGAGGCGTGCTGTTATTTGGACCTCCAGGTACGGGTAAAACGTTAATTGCGCGTGCTGTGGCGCATGAGGCGGGCGCACATGCTATTATCATCAATGGCCCCGAAGTGGTAAGCAAGTTTTATGGCGAAACAGAGCAGAAATTACGTGATCTCTTTGATGAGGCGATAGAGAAGGCACCTACCGTTATCTTTATCGATGAAATAGACGCATTATGTCCTAAAAGAGATGAAGCACCAAGTGAGCTGGAAAAAAGAGTAGTTACTACATTATTGACCTTGATGGATGGCGCAACCACCGAGAATAATCGAGTCGTAGTTATTGGAGCAACAAATAGACCCAACTCTTTGGATGAGGCGCTTCGCAGACCAGGTAGATTCGATAGAGAGGTAGAAATTGGAATTCCTACAAGTGAAGGAAGGTTATCTATCATGACCACGATTATGAGCAAAATACCCAATTCATTGACACAAGATGAATTTGAAACTCTCGCAGGCAAATCCCATGGCTATGTTGGCGCAGATATTGCCGCTGTCTGTAGAGAAGCTGGTCTCAAGTGCATCAAACGATGCGCTGCGAGTAAAGCAGAAATGAAGGACCTTTTTGTAAATATGCAAGATATGAATGAAGCGATGACAGAAATTAGACCAAGTGCTATGCGTGAAATCATGTTGGAGGTGCCCAAAGTGTATTGGACTGATGTGGGTGGTCAATCAGACATTAAGCAGCGTCTCAAGGAATCCGTAGAATGGCCTTTGCAACACCCTGAAGCCTTTTTGAGGTTGGGTATCAGACCACCAAAAGGTATACTCTTGTATGGTCCTCCAGGTTGTAGTAAAACTCTTATGGCCAAAGCCTTGGCTACTGAAGCAGGATCTAACTTTATAGCTGTCAAGGGCCCGGAGGTAATAGCAATGAGGTTGAGCGAGGTAGAAAAAAAAAATAGTGGAGCTTACAACCGGCATTTTTTTATAGCTCTTTAGTAAATGGGTTGGTGAATCGGAGAAGGCAGTTCACGAAGTATTTAGAAAAGCAAGAGCTGCTTCACCATCAATCGTCTTCTTTGTAAGTAGTATGGCATGTATACACGGTAGAATGCCTTTTAATTGTTAATTCTATCATTACAGGATGAAATCGATGCTTTGACAGTGAAAAGAGGATCATCTGGTGACGGTGGCACCTCTGTAGCAGACCGGGTTTTATCACAGCTTTTAAATGAATTAGATGGTGTGGAAGCTCTGGTCAATGTCACAGTTGTAGCTGCTACGAACAGACCTGATATTATTGTATGTTCACTGCTTTATCACATAATGCCACTGAGGTGCTCACATCTAACTCTTGATATACTAGGATGACGCCCTGTTACGTCCCGGAAGAATTGATAGAATATTATACGTTGGGCCTCCTGATATTCATTCAAGAAAAGAGATATTCAAGATTCAGTTGAAAAAAATGACATGCGACGGCGATGTTGATATTGAAGAAATTGCGGAAAAGGTAAATTTTGTGGATGGTTTGATACTAGAGCGGATAATAATGGAGGAGAACTATAGAGTGAGGGGTGCTCCGGTGCAGAAGCGGTTGCCATTTGTCAAGAAGCAGCATTGTTTGCCATGGAGGAGGATATCCATATTGACTCTGTAAGTTTCATTTTTTTATTCAATCCTAAACGTATAACTGACGCTTCTCAAAGGTCAAAATGAGACATTTTAGGAAATCACTAGAGACTTTCACTCGGAGGATCACACCAGAGATGCTTCAATTTTACAAAGATTTTAGAGAAAAGTCAGGATTGCAAAGTATTTAATGATGGATGGAGCAATATTTAGATATATTTATGAGAGCTTCAAGTAATTTAATATATCAATGTTTGCTTATGGCTGCTATCTTATTAAAATTGATACCAAATGTTATCCCCAATAATCAACTTGACTTTGTCTGCTTATTGAAATTAAAGCAAAAAAATGCTGAGAGTCAACATGCTGAGTTAAAACCACCCAATCAAACCAGCATTTCCTAAAAAGTAGTATTTCACCTGTGCAGTCTTTCCGATTGCCTACGTACAAAATACATGAAAAGTTTCTTTTCTTTTTCTTTTTTTCTAACTTCTGCAAGAATAAATAGAGTATGTCCCAAGTTGAACAGGAAGTGAAAAAAATGAATGAAGAGCGGGAGGAAGAAAGTACAAAGCAAGAAACTAACGATAGTGCTTCCACGGCTGCCGCAACTACTCCCAATATCAGCACTGTAGCGCAGGAAGCTGAGAGTGAAGAAGAACCTACCACTACTGCTCCAAACACAACAGAAGACTTGAGTCATTTGCCAGAAAATGTGCGCATCTTGAAAGAGGCTTTCCCAGATATTGATGTAGACGTCATTGAAACTATTCTACAAATGCAAGGAAATAGTGTCGATAGCGCTTTTGAGGTATTGCTTGGCATGTCGGACCCTAGCTATATATCGCCACCTTCACCACCACCACCACCAACGCAGCAACAACAACAACGTGACGAGCGGCCCTCAGCAGAAACGACGCCGCCTATGCCTCCTCGTCCTTCGGGAGACAGAACCAACTCAAGTGATAACAGTGGACACGCTCCTTACGCTTACTTTGAACGTCAAACTCAACCCGCCCCAACCACTGTAGAAGAGCAACTTCGAATGGACGAGGAATTCGCAAAGAAGTTGGCTTTGGAGGACGAAATGAGAAATGAAAGACGTAAGTAGATAGTTATGGGTCAAGAAAGCGGCTGCTCATTCGAATACAATTTGAATATTAGGTTTAATGAGACAGCACCAAAAGCAACAGCAACAGCAACAACAACAACAAAGACGTGAGTCTGAAAATGATGACGATTCTCTTTTTAACCTCCAAGGTATGTGTTGATGGCAAAATTCCAGCAAAAATTAAAAAGTGGGTTCTGATGACATAACATGGTAGAGGAGTTGCCTATTATCAAAGAAAAGATGAGAGAAGCAGGCAATGGTAAAATCGATGCATAATCAGAAATATCTTATCAAAATGCAACTAACAATATATATTCTCCAGCTGCGAAAAAGAAGATGATGGATTTCTATAATCAAATTAAAGCAAATACACGTAACAATAACACCTCCCATACAAATGATGCAGGCACAAGTTCATCGATACCTACGACAAATGCACAATACAGGTATGAATCTGAAAGAATAAAACTGTAAGCTGAACCTGTCATATTCATTATGGAAATTCTATATAAATAGAGGGTTGCCCAGTGATGATGGAGATGACCTGTTAACAGGTGATATATCAGCACTTCATTTATCGGACTACGATGTTTATGCACAGACAGGTGGCAGACAGAAAAAATCAAATAATGGTCTTGGAGGTAAAAGCGATAAGAATATTTTTCATTATAAATATCCCGTACTCACCTCACTAAAATTATAGATGGTAACGATACTATTATTGTAAATCCTTCAATCAACATACAAACGTCTACCTCAGATGCACAAATGAAAGCGGACGAGGACTTTGCTAAACAATTGGAGGAAGAGGAGCGAAGGGGTATGTATCTCTGAGATAAAGAATAGGAAGTTATAGTGTTTGTAGCTGAAAATGACTCTCACAGAGGCTAGACGCTCAAGGCAATCATTCAACGAAGATTCTTTAGGAACAACTCAAACGCCAGCCAGAAAAACTGTGGTGATTGCACCCAGATCTCCTCTTGAGTTTGAGGGTGATTCAGACTATGAATGTAAGAGCAGGATGATTACAACCTGAGAGTGATATTGATTTATTCCCGCATTAGATATTGGATTAAATGCAAATAACAACACTTCAAATAACAATAAGAATACCACCACTAAAAGTGCTGTAGATACAACTGAAGACAATTCCGCTACTGTGCCTTATGTTATTGGTGATGACGATGATTCTGACTCAGACGACCTTGTTGATATCGACGAGGACGAATTATTCGATGACGAAGAAGAAGAGGAAGAGAAAGGTGAGCATAATTTTTAAATTAATCTGTACCTTTTATTCATTTTTTTTTCAAGAAAAAGGAAAGGCAGACAAGAAAGAAAGCTCAAGCACTGCAGTGAAAGATCTTTCTAAGGCTACTGCACCTGCCACTGATGAAGAGAAGGATAGCAATGCCAAGAGCGATAGTGCTGAGCTTACATCATCGAACACTTCTAAAACCACTACTACTAATACTACACCCGTTATTTCTAATAAATAAACAGCTTTAATTTGTCTATCATTTTATTTGTGTGACTATATGCCATTGTCACTAGCTGTTTTCTACGTAAATAAATGACTTCTGCTTATTCTATTTACATGCGCATTAATTGCCTCCGGAGATATGTCTGGACAACATTTATCTTTGTATTTGGGTAGTGCTTGTTTGGGAATTTCTTTGAGCACTTCATGCAGGCTGATAAAATACTCTGCGTAAATAAAAATTGGTTTCGCTAGTATACGTAATTTACATATTCGACATCATGGCGCACTTTGTGGTATTGATTCATATGAAATTTCATATCTTCTCCGTTACCGCACGTCCTAGGTGGATTGAATTCTGTACCAACGTTCTTGCTCTGCATGTAAAATTAAGATTTAAGAGTGTATTTGAAAGCAGTATTGAATATATTTCGACATACCTTTCTTTTCTAAACATTACGAATAGTCGTGTGTTTATCCTACTGCCCAACTTCTCAAACGCCTTTAAAACTCATAGCGTATGCGGATCGCTTTTTGTATTCCAGCCTATTAAGAGGCTGCATTTTTGCGTATATGAGCCAAATGCGTACCTTGTGGAAAGTGTCTAATCTAATTTTATATCGGAAGTCGGCTCATACTTGTATATCTCTTGGTTTTTTCGACTGTGATCATACAGAAAAATTGGAAGCCAGCCTTTACGTAGGGTTCCATGGAACCATACGTAAGCAAGACAGAATGTTGTTAGCCTATGCCATATATCCCTGCGTGAAATGTGTACAGAACTCTACCTCTTATTCTAGGTCTTGGTGGATTCTTTTATCTCATTTTAGACCTTTTTATATATTTGTGTGAACAACGAATTCTGATACAGGCACATACAGCAAAGACTGCTTTCATACATAGAGCTAACCAGGCAGCAGAAGCTTATTGGATGAGCACACTACCTTGGGTTTCTCAGGTACATCTTCTCCCACTAGAAGGAGGTACGTATCGTCCCTCTATGTATGGTACAAATCAAGCACAGATTTATTTGATATGTCAAATTGACCTACAGGCATAGATAAGAAAGAAAAGATAATTTGGCAACACTGATGAAGTAGTCATTTACTAGCCTAGTGGTTATTGTGGTCTTGACATACATATGTACAAAATCCTGTGATAAACAAGTACATATCATAGATTGTGTCTTCGGCCAGAAAGATTTCCAAAGGTCGAGCGCGACGTGGGAGCCTTCTCATTCTCTTTCTCCTTCTCCTAAACTTTATCTACATATGGTTTCTCCTTTCGATTCCTTCTGTGTAAGGATGTCCACTCCCTCCAGCACTGCATTAATTTTCGCACGAGAGGTTTACGTAGCTAAAACCATGCTTGTGTTTGATGGGAAAATCAGACACAAAGATTAAGCTACCAACGTTAATTGATTCCATCTGTCCACTTTTTCCCAAACGTATCATACCCGCCTATATACGTATGACAATTTTGCCGATATTCCTTTACTTCCGATGTAAGTGAGTTTTTTTTTTTCGGAAAGAACATCCAATGGAATATACCAGATAGAATATGCATGCATTAGAGCAATGATGGTGACAAAAGTCTCAAATAACGAGTATGCCCCATCTGTGCTGCAAGATATCCACTTACGACGTAATCTCACATTATATTTGTGGTGATCGTCGTCTACAGGGGCGTACGCAATACTATTTGATGAGTGGTGGCAATGCCAAGGAAACGTAGGCTTTCATTGGTCACCACAGAAGCTGATTGATTGCTTAGAAACATAGACAATCCTAATACGAGACTATCTGTGGTAACTTTTTTTTTTTATTTTCCAGGGGGGGGGGGGAGATCAAGATAGTGCTTTATTACCCAAGCACATCATTTTTGCATTGCTTCTTAGGTGCTTGGCAATTTTCTACAAACATAATATGCCCTTTAATGAGTGGTGTCATTATGATCGAGAAAAAGAATTTTTTATTGACGGGAAAATATTGCCTAAAATAGAAATTCATTCCAATTTACGAACGGAACTGTTGATACGTCAGAAATGATAATTACATATTTTTTTTTCTCATGGATATAAGAGAAGGGAATAGAAGGAGTGAGCATTAAAGTTGATTTAATTGTTACATGAAAATCACATAAAAAAGCACATTTTAATTGTGTTCATATGTGTAAAACTGAGTTCATTTGCACGCCACAATGTGACTGGTGAGTGAATTTATAATACAAAATATACACCGTTTTATGAGATGTATTTCAGATCAAAAGTATATGAAATCAATCCAATAAGATAAATATGAATAAATTTAAGGTATTCTTTGCTTTTAGGAAAAGTGAGTTTAGGAGTAAAATAAAAGATAATCTCTTTTATATTCCAATGTAATACGAATATATGCTTTTCATATAAGCAAACGTAATAAAACGTGGCAAAAAGTAATCACGCACTGTGTGGATATATTCCTTTTCAAAAAAATATAAAAAATTATTAAATCTCAGTACTTTATCTTGAATTTTCCACCCCTTTCATCACCTATTGGAATATTTTTTTTGCGAGTTGTTTCTTCTTCTTGACTCCTTTTTTCAATTATTTGAACTCCCTTTTAACCCATACACACCTTTGCAGCAACTGTCTCTTTTTCTGTGAAAAAGAAGCTTTGTTTTTGACATCAAATTTTAAATAAGACCTTTTTGAATACTCTGAATTATTGTGTGTGTGTGTGTGTGTGTATACAGTCACTGGAATACTTTTATATTTAAAGGAACACATCAGTATCAATACTAGGTACACCAGATAAATATATTAATTTAGTAAAGGAGATTCCCGTTTAGGGAAATAATAATATGGAAATACAACAACAACAACAACAGCTCACAACAAGCTCAACTGGTGCTGAAAGTACTACTTTCTATGCCAACGCACCCACCTTTGAAACTTCATCACCTAATCAACATCAGCAACAATCACAACAACAGCACCAACAACAGGCTCACTTCGATCCTCAGCAACAGCAAACTGCTGCGAACTTGTCTTTAAGCAATACGACGAGTAATAGCTCTACTCCTTTGCAACAACAACAGCAACATATCTACTCTGGTGACATACTATCTACACCAACTAATATCATCACGCAGCAACAACAAGCTGAAATGTCACATTTATCGTTATCTAGTCCAACAAACCACATTTCACCCATTACCTCTCAGAGTATTGAACAAGCTTTAAACAGTAGTAATAATCAAACGCCATTGTCAATGACAAATTCACCCGCTTCTATCAACGTGATGGCTATGGTATGTATACCGATTAATGTTCAATGATCAAACACTAATCCGAGTTCTTGTTTAGCCTAATCATTCACCTCAACTGTCTGATCCTAATAGTAGTAACAAAAGCGTTCTAGCAGAACATTCCAACAGTCTCATGGAAAGCCCTAATTTGTTAATGTCTCATGATAATCAAATGTATAACGTCACTACTCCCACTGTCAACAGTACTGTGAACCAACAGCAACTAACTTTGGGATATCCCGAACATGACCATCACTTACAACAGCAACTTGCTCAACAACAACAACAGCAGCAGCAACAACAACAACAAATTGCTCAGGCACAAGCTCAGGCACAGGCACAGGCTCATGCTCAAGCACAGGCACAAGCCCAGGCACATGCGCAAGCGCAGGCTCAAGTGCATGCGCAACAGCAGGCTCAAGTTCACGCACAACAGCAACAACAGCAACAGCAACAACAGCAAATGTTGAATGATATGATGAATAATCAATCTGGTATTGAGTCCCATCCTATTGTTCCTTCTCAACGTACAATGGAGCAACAACAGCAACAACAGCAACAACATCGTTCTCTAGAGGAAGAACAAGAAAGAGTTGCCGCTGCTGCTCAGCAAGTCATGGCACATCAAATGGCTCAACAATTCGCTATTTTGCATCATCAACAGCCACAACAAATACAACATCAAGTGAGCTCTCAAGCAAACGAGCATTTATTGCAGCAGCAGCAACAGCAGCAACAGCCTCCACCACAACCACAACCAATTCAGGTTGCGTCACAATCCAACGACCATTTAATGCATTCACAACAGCAATCGCAACCAAGACAAATGCTTGCTATCAATACCGACATGATGCAAGCTCCTCCTCCTCCAACTTCTTCACAAGAAACACCGCATGTTGTTTTATCACAGATATCTAGTTTGAGCAGTCCTACTACGCCCACAGCTGGTAATAACAACCCATCCAGTCCTATTCATCAAGTAAAAAGTGATAATATTTCATTACACAATGCTATTGTTCAACAGCAACACCAACAGTTGCAATTACAGCAACAGCAGCAGCAACAGCAACAAAATATGGCATTTATGGGTGAGGCAATGCGAGGAACAAAGAGAGTCTCTACGGAACAACTCCCAGTAAGTGGTGTAACAAATGTGTCCCCCGTCGTCACGTTGGGTCGTAAAAAGTCAAGAAGACATACCGTCTCTAGCTCATATCCTCCTGCTTTAAATATTGAAACAAAGAATCTTTCTAATTTGAATCCATCTGCCCCTCGCTCTGCTGCTGTTGATCCTCAACATCACCAGCAACAACACCACTTCTTTCAGCAGCAACAACAACAGCACTATCTTCAACAGCAACCTGCTCTTCAACATCCTCAACAGCAACAATTTATGATGTCCAATGAAGACCGTAAAGTGATTATTGAGCAGCAAAAGCAGTCGTTGGGTTCCATTGAGTTGCCTCCGCCTCCAACTCCTCAAGAATTAGGTCTTCAACAACAGCAACAACAGCAACAACAACAACAACAACAACAACAACAGCAGCAGCAGCAGCAGCAACAACAACAAGCGCCCGTGGGCACTACCGCAAAGGATTATGAAAATATGTCCAGAGAGGAACTGATCTCCCGACTCATTGTACTTGAAAGTGAAAAGCTGAATCAAAGAAAGTCAAGTCCCGCAAAATCAGTGGAGGAAGAGGAAGAGGATGAAATCATTAGCCCCAACTCACCCACTGGGGATGCAAATAATGGACAATCGAGTGCTCTCGGAGATGAGGATAAATCAATTGGAGACGAGGATGACGATGAGGAAGAAGAAGAGCAAGCCGCTGCTTCTACCGCTGCTACAAACAATGAGGAAAGTGAAGAAAACAAGGTAGAAATGCAGTGTAAATGGAAGGATTGTGGACAAATGTTTTATGATTTGCAAAAGCTTATATCTCATATTAATGATTCCCACGTTGGCAGTGGAAAGGTAAGAGGAATATTTGTAGTGCAAAAACGCTATGATCAAAAGTGATTAACTTTGTTCTCTGTAGCCTACGTATTGTTGTGAATGGGATAATTGTCAAAGAAATCAGAAACCGTTCACGAAAAGACACAAAATGTACAATCATCTTCGCACACACACAGGTGAACGTCCTTTTGTTTGCTCCAAAGCAAATTGCGGCAAGCGATTTTCAAGACCGGACTCATTAACGACGCATATCAAGACCCACTCCAACGTTCGACCATTTATTTGTCTTGCAAAGGGATGTGGCAAAGCGTATTATCATTCGCGCTCGTTAAAGAAGCATGAAAAGACCCATGAAGTGGCCACAACACCTATTTTATCGACACCGAATAGTGTGATTCAGTACTCGACTACTGCTGCTACTACGCCATTCAGTAACACAATTGTAGCAAGTAATGCTGCAGGTGTACCTCAGCAGGTCCCTGTCGACTATTTAAATAGCCAACTACCAATGTCGATTCATAGTCAGTCCCTTCCAAATACGCCTCATCCCTCTCTAACGCAACAAAGTAATAATACAAATTTTGCACTATTACAACAAACTCAACCACAACCCTCTCCGTCTCATGTCAAAGCTTATACCCCAAACAATAATGTGTTGTCTTTTCCACCAGCAGGTATGGTAGATCCACAGCAACAACAACAAAGACAAAGTGAGCAGTTAATATCTCAACAACAACATCAACATCATCAACAACAGCAACAGCAACAGCAACAACAGCAACAACAGCAGCAATTGTTTGATTCTGCGAATCAACAGCAGCAAAACTTTGAGTATAAATTGTCATAGACGAGACATAAAAAAGCATCATTTTTCCATCACTACAAATATATTATTTTTCTATAATTAAATTATATATTTAAGCCACATTAATGCGAGACTGCTTTTCCTTCATTCTCTTATATCGTTCGAAGTTTGAAATTGTATGAATTAAAGCATTTTTTTCATATTTTTTTCGTTGAGAAGTTAATCTAACCTAGATCTAGAATATGGTAACTTAATTTGAACATATTCCAGCCATTGCTCTCTCTTAATTCCTAACGTACAAACCTATATAGAAACTTAAAGTACTGTCTCGCTCTTCCAACGACTATGTGCGTGAACGTGCCCAGGACATTCACAAAATTCAACGTAATTTGGACCCCACTGCTCACCCCTTTGAACAAGGCAGAGAATACACAAGAGCACTCAACTCTGTGAAATTGGATAGAATGTTTGCTAAGCCATTTGTTTCATCACTCAATGGCCATATTGACGGTGTGTACTGCCTTACAAAGCATCCCTCAAAGCTCAATAGTATGATTTCCGGTAGTGGTGATGGTGAAATTAGAATTTGGGAGATATCAGAGGAAAAGACGACTTGGAGAACCCAAGGTCATCGTGGTATGGTCAGTGGTGTTTGTGCTGGTAAAGAGGATGGCAGATTTTTATCCTGCTCAACAGATAAAACTGTCAAAGTGTGGGGTGAAGATACAGAACCCCTTGAAACTTATATCGGCAAACATGCCTTTACTGGCTTATCGCATCATCGTTCCGATCCTTTATTTGCTACTTCCGGCGGCACTGTTGAAGTGTGGGATGAGTCCAGATCTGAACCTATCCATGATTTTGCTTGGGGTGCTGATTCTTATCAAACTGTTAAATTCAATCAAGTTCAAACAAATATCTTTGCCTCTTGTGGTACAGATCGTACCGTGGTTCTTTATGATTTAAGAACAAGCAAACCATTATCCAAGTTGGTCATGACTTTAAAGACAAATGCCATTGCTTGGAACCCTTTGGAAGCTTACATTTTCTCCACTGCAAGTGAAGATCACAACGCTTATACTTTTGACATGAGAAATATGAAGTCTGCCAAGAACGTCATGAAAGACCACGTTTCTGCCATGTAAGTCATTTGTGAAAATCTCACAAAGAAATGTATGTACTTATTAACTTATTTCTAATCATAGTATGGATATTGATTATTCTCCCACTGGTCAAGAAATTGTCACTGGTTCATACGATCGTACTATTCGTCTTTATGATGTTGGCAGTGGCCATAGTAGAGATTGTTATCACACCAAACGTATGCAAAGAATCTTTGCAGTTCAATATTCTATGGATAGTAAATATGTATTGTCTGGTTCGGATGACGGTAATATTCGTGTTTGGAAGGCACACGCAAATGAAAAGATGGGCGTGAAGGACTGGCGTGAGAAGAACAAGTTAGAATACTCTGCCAAGTTGAAGGAAAGATACGGTCATATGAAGGAGATTCGTAGAATTGATAAGCATAGAAGAACTCCTAAGGATATAAAGCTGGCAGATAGCACAAAGAAGGAAATGATCAAGGCCGAGAAGAGAAAGGAAGAATTACGACGCAAACATTCCAAGAAATTAGACGAAAAACCACGAGTACCTGAGAGAGAAAAGTCTATTGTTGGTATTGCAAAGTAGTTTCATCCTTTATAAAAACCCATTATTACTCTCACTTCTTGTACATTATTATTTCCCCTTCCTTTTTGCTCATTTAATTATTATACACCATTCTCAAATCATATAAACAATAAATTCCAACTATATATTACGTTGAATTCACTGACATTATTTGATTTTTATCTTGAATTTTTTCTACAAAAGGCACACAGAGGCTATAAAAGACGATCAGTGTGGTACCGTAAATCTTTTTAATAAATGTTGTAGTCTTTTTGCAAAAGGACCAAAATAGTTTATTATTGAAGCAGAACTAATTTTGTTGTGGCTCACCATATGCTTCCTAGGTGTTTATTTATTTACCTGCAGAGATGTTTTCAAATACATGAATGACTGTAAACTCACCTTCTTTTTGGAATTTGAAGCAGCTGAGGGCGTAAACAATAAATGATGATGTTGGTTTTTAGTTGCAAGTGTCAAAGGAAATTTACTTTAATAAATTTCTGATTTGGCTGGGCAGTATCATCAGATGATTGTGCTATAACTTACGTTGGTGTGCACAAATTAAGTTTATCACACTATTGTAAATATGTCATACGTATGTATCTTAACCGAACAGAATCAAAGCACAAAAATTTATCTACTTCCATTGCTGCTCAAGGTTCATTGAGCTATGTTAGCTATACTTGACAACCACACAAAAAAATTGAGTACTGCCGATCATATTTTATGCAGGCCAGACATTGCATGTATCAAAATTACTTAAGATAGGGCATGAATGAAGACTACAAGAGTTACATATCACAATTCGGTAAGTTTTGAATTGTGCATAAACTTCATATAACCTGTGTTAATTTCGATTGTCATGTAGCGTACCAAATTATTTCGTGGTAAGTGCACTTTAAAATTTCTTGACTCAGAATGGGTTGAACAAACATGGAAAAGGCTCTACCTCTTTTGGGAAAATATGAGATAACAGCAAAAAAAAAAAATGATTGTGACACCATGTCAGATAACAAAAATTATCAAATGTCCTCTTTAAGGAAAGAGTTTGGCCCAATGCATAATTAAACATGTATCGGTTCCTCCATGATTTATAACGATTGAAAAGAATATATTAACAAAGCAGTAGGTTTTTATTTTTTATTCATTTTACTATTTAATAAACACGAGCGAAAGGAGGAACAGGCTTACATTCGGCTTCATCCAAAGTTGTATCAGTAACGGAACGGTAATCAAGCTTGACTTCACCAGTTTCTTGATCTTGGTATGAGAGAGTGTGCTTCATCCAGTTAACATCATCACGTTCTTGGTAATCGTCACGGGCATGAGCACCACGAGATTCTTTACGGACAGCAGCTGAATGCATTGTTTGACTAGCACAAGTCAACAAGTTTTGAAGTTCAAGAGTTTCGACTAAATCAGTGTTCCAGATCATACCACGGTCAGTGACACCAACATCCTTGAAGGAGTTCCAGACCTTATCAATCTTGACAACACCTTCATCCAAAGTTTCTTGAGTTCTGAAGACAGCAGCATCAGATTGCATGACCTTTTGCATATTTAAACGGATTTCAGAGGTACGCTTGGGACCTTCAGCGTTTCTAAGCTTATCTAAGTTAGCAATGGTCTTTGCACCAGCATCAGCAGCGAAAGGCTTGAGGGGAGTGTTGGGTTCAAGAGTTTCGGCAATGTGATGAGCAACAGCACGACCAAAGACGACAATATCTAAGAGAGAGTTGGCGCCGAGACGGTTAGCACCGTGAACAGAGACACAGGCAGCTTCACCAGCGGCGTAGAGACCAGGGACAACTTCATCCTCACCCTTCTCGTTGACCTTAATAACTTCACCGGTGTAGCGAGTGGGGATACCACCCATGTTGTAGTGAACAGTAGGGAGGACTGGGATAGGTTCCTTGGTAACATCAACACCAGCAAAAATACCAGCAGTTTCAGAGATACCAGGCAAACGTTCATGAAGAACAGAAGGAGGCAAGTGATGGAGTTGGAGATGAATGTGATCCTTTTCGGCACCAACACCACGGCCAGCCTTAATTTCAAGAGTCATGGCACGGGAGACGACATCACGAGAAGCCAAATCCTTAGCAGTAGGAGCATAACGTTCCATGAAACGTTCACCAGCAGAGTTAACGAGGTAACCACCTTCACCACGAGAACCTTCGGTGATCAAACAACCGGAACCGTAAATACCAGTAGGATGGAATTGAACGAATTCTAAATCTTGGAGGGGAAGACCAGCACGGGCAACCATAGCGTTACCATCACCGGTACAGGTGTGAGCAGATGTACAAGAGAAGTAAGCACGACCGTAACACCGGTAGCAAGAACAGTCTTGTGAGATCTGAAACGATGAAGAGTACCATCTTCCATGTTCAAAGCAATAACACCCTTACATTCACCATCTTCCATAATTAAATCAAGAGCAAAGTATTCAATGAAATAGTTGGTGTTGTGACGGAGAGATTGACCGTACAAGGTGTGAAGAATAGCATGACCAGTACGATCAGCTACGGCAGCACAACGGTAGGCTTGACCACCTATTTTGTGTAATTGCTTTTTTAATACGCATTCATAGAGCAATTGCACTATCGAATATAATATTGTATATTACCTTTGCCATATTTCAAACTTTGACCACCGAAAGCACGTTGGTAAATCTTTCCTTCAGCAGTTCTGGAGAAAGGGACACCGTAATGTTCAAGTTCGATGACGGTGTGAGGAGCTTCACGACACATATAGTGAATAGCGTCTTGATCACCCAACCAATCTGAACCCTTGACGGTATCATACATGTGCCATCTCCAGTCATCTTCAGTCATATTACCAAGAGCAGCGTTAATACCACCCTATAAAAGAACTTAATAATCATTGCTACGTAGAATTAAAAAATTAATTATTTAATATTACCTGAGCAGCAACGGTGTGAGAACGGGTAGGGAACAACTTGGTAATACAAGCAGTGTTCAAACCGGCTTCAGCAAGACCGAAAGCAGCACGAAGACCAGCACCACCAGCACCAACAACAACAGCATCATATTCGTGATCGATGATAGGATACTTGCTGGCAATTTCACCCTATTTAGTAAAAAAAAAAGATAAGATTATCAGTGTCTCGAAACAACGTGTTTTAAAAGATATAAAAAAAAACCTACAGTAGCCTCGGTGGCACGAAGAGGGTTAGTGGACATAACTTGCATAGCAGGCTTGGCATAGTGGAGACCACGAGCAGCCATTCTACCAGCATTAGTGTCTAAGGAAAGTTATGTGTGAGAATGTGTGTTGAATGGTCAAACTTTTTTCCACTTGTTTCTAACTTACGGGCTGCACGTAACTAAATTAGAAAAAAAAAAGGAAATATTACAGTTAGTGAAAACCATCCTGACAACAACGTTTGCTGATAAAATCACTTACTGCCTTGGGTGAAGAAGATTGCAAAAACTTCAACATCTTTTTTTTTTAATGTGTAAAAGAAGAGAGGGGGGTGGTATTAAGTTAAAAAGATAGAAAAAAAAAGAAAAGAAAAGCGGGGGGAGTTGAAAATAAACAATGATACGCAAAAAAAAAAAAGCCCACAAACCGTCAAGGGAGACAGGACAATCTCAGGCGTGATTTCTTCTTTTTCGCGCGAGCGGTGGAGCAGCTTACGAACCTTTCCGGTTATTCGTAATTCCTCCATTTTTATGTATATTTTGTATTATAAACTTGACGGTGTTTACAAGGGACCTTGTTTCTCTTGCCACGAAATTCACATGCGCTTTTACCCCGCAACCAGCTGTGGTTCAAAATTATTAATGTTGGTTTTCATTTGGTTCTCAGACGCGATGGATCTTTTTCGTGCATAAATCAATCATGGCAGAAGCAGATACACTACCTCTAGATAATTGCTATGTACTCAAGGCTCGGTAATAAGCACATAAAATCATTGGGGTTGGAGGTATTCTAGGTGAGTGTCTGTGATTCAACGGTGCCAATGATAATGCGCGTACCTGATTTTTCTCAATAAACGACAGGTTGAATATAAGTAGTGCCTCATACGCAAAGCACTGTAATTGTATTAATTGATGAGGAAGTCCGAAAACCTTCATCTATTTTTACTACGTATACTATTAACTGAATGTGAATACATAATGATTCTTAATGGTGTACACTAAAGATATACGTTCAAGTTCAATAAACAAGAGTGCAACACTCTTTTTTATAATATTCATATTAAAGAAATATGTGGTTTGTTTCTACCAGTCAAATGAAAACACAAATTTATACTAATTCATCTATTAACCAGTGCTACGCTTGGTTTTGCTGTTTAATTCCACCGAATTGAAGAAGCGGTAAGAGCGTTGAACGTCTCAGTACACACTAATACATAATTAACGTTGGTCCATCTTTGTTGTTGAGAATTGTAGGCCATACGTCTAAGTATTTACTCGTAAATGACAGTAGTATTGAAATTAGGATGGCGCTGTGCTTTCTATTTCCAACTATTTCTACATACGCCTAATCTCTTTTGCTCCTTCAAGTACATATCCTTGATATTCCTCACTTTGTTGAAGTATATTTAAAGTAAATTTGCTACAAACAAAAGTCAAGAGGTCGATACGCAACAACTTCACTTTACCGTGGTATTTTTCTTCGAGAACTTAGAGATGCTATTGTCTTGAATAACGGTCAGCTTCAGTTTTCAATCTCTTTTGCGAATCTTCTCCTTCCATAAAGTTCACTTTGTTCTTCTCGCAAAACAAATTGGAACTGATAAATGTCTTGTTATGGAAATAATTTGAATTCTGTAAATGTTTGTAAATATATCAGACAGATATACTAATTTTGAGGTGCATAAATCATCCTCGACAGGTTCAACGATTTGGTGTCTGTATTGCAAATTAGTAAAGCTATCACCGTTAAGACCTCAAAACTATACCTAGTTTGGATATGTTTACTTAGTCTGAATATGTCCACCTAGTCTGAATATGTTTCTATCTGAAACGTTTCTTTTGGTGATTGATCAAGATATTACTTATCTTTTATAAGTCTTGAGGAGAAATTGAAATACGCCGGCCTGTCCAGATAAAAGAGCCTTTGAGATAGTTATTAAGATTTTGTGATGATACTCTATCTTACTGAAGACACAAGCAGGTATTCTTTATTTGAGTTTTGGATTTCGTACCCGTAGAGCTTTGATCAGAATAGAGCTGAGAAAAAGGACCAGAGGCAGTAAGCCGGTCTGAAGACACACCGCTTACAAGATTCTAGTAATTGAAAGGAAAGTAAACGTGAGCATGATTACAGTATTTGCAGGTTGTATACAGACAAAAACTACCTACCATCATTAGTAATTGCATTCAGCTTACACTAATAGAATCAGTCATATTCGGAAGAGCGAACTGAGGGTTATTGGATATTGAAATTAAAGTGAAGAGCGGAACAGTTATAGGATTTCTTTTTATACATACGGTTTCTTTTAATACGAAATGTTATGTATCACAGTTTCTGATAACTATGTATTTATCAAATTCATGCATTCTCTTTAGGTTCCACATACTTTACTAACTACTTGTATCCTTAAATCACTCGAGTATTTCATATCGTTTTCAAAGTATAGTTAACAAGTGAATACATTACACCGAAAAACTAAAAATCGTTTTCAAAAACTGTTGCTACTTGAATGATACAGACTTAAGTACCACTTTATTTCCATGCCCGGCTTACATCACATTGGATCTATCACTTTGTATCTTATCCCTTGAGTATTCAGAAGGACAACAAAAATATCAGACACTACTTGGTAGAGAGAAAGCGGTCCGTCTCGTGCTTCAAACACTTGTATTTTAACGATAAATAAGCCAATAGAATTCACAAAATTATTCTAAAGCGTAATTTACTTCTCCTGTGATCAAGTGAGAGAATGAAGGTTTCAAGTCGAATTGGAATAAGTAAATGCAGAAAAAAAGTGACGTCGACAGTAAATCCTTTTTATTTTTTTTGAAAAGACTTCTCACTGTTTCTCTAAATTGTACGACACTCCTTTTTTATAAACACATGACACCGATTTTGTGAGAGTGCGACACTAATTTCTTTTCTGGCGACATTGTTTTGGCAAAAGGTGTACTTCCGAAATTATACAGATGGAGGCTAAGCGCAACAACAGTGCGCAAAGCTTCTCATTTTGTGCTCTCTACTTTTATTTGCTCCCATTTGGGTAGATAGCGTCCAGAAATCTTTGCGAACCATATACATATATGTTATATACCAGGGGCCTCCAAGCAAAACGAAAGGTTATATATCTTGCTGTTAGTCGTAGCATTTTCTTTGCACGATTTCAAAATCGGAGATCCTTTCCATTAAATGCGATTGGACATCAAATATGTTGCGTAATAGTTTCACACTGCCAAAGCTTTTTGTTAGAATAGTTGAAGAATACATGGCTATAATTTTTTTTACCCTATTAGTAAGGAAGCTGATAACGTGGATTTGGTACTACATTTCGGCAAAAGCTTAAATGATTCTGAATTCTAATTTTATTTAGTGAACTAACAAGAAGAGGCCCCACTATTTGACTTTACAAGTGTACTAACTTCCTTAGATTCTTACTTTTTTACTCTTCTTGTTTTTTCCGATGTAAAATCAAAAGCAAGTTTTTGTCTTCACTTTTTAGTGTTTCAAAAGAACAAAAGACTTGCTTCGTGTGCTTTTGAGCGCACGCTTTTTGAGAGCACCCCATTTTCAAAGTCGTGGAGATACTTCCGCTATACGAATAAGTACAAATTTATTTTTAATATATGAATGTAAATTATTAGGGTATGTACAAATACGAACACGTTTTTAACCTAAATATTACTGTACATACTCGCTATAATTCAGTGCGCAAAACTCACGCGCTAGTGCTATGTAACCCCTTTCAACATAGCTTATTTACTACTCTCTGTATCAACAGGAAAAAGCTCACACTGGAAACTTTAAAAACGCGTTTTTGAATACTTCAATGATAATATAGACAAGTTCAATGCTAAAAACATGTGTTTTCATAAAGTAAAAATATGACGTAGTCGGGCGAGCAGCACCGAAGTTTAATAATAATATGGTGTATAAGGGCGAGTAATATAGGGAGCAGCAAAATCATAGTGACATAGGGGGGTAAAAGTATGTATGTAACATAGCATATAAAATAAATTTCATACCGTAAAGTTGCCTAAACGAGCGATTGGGTGGTCAATTTGTTTGTTTATCGTCTAACTAATAAGCGTGTGTCGATCACTTTTTTGGCCTTTTCTAGAAAAAACTCTCTTTCTTGACTTGTTGGGTCCATCGATTTCATTTTCTGATAACACATACTCATTATCTGATCCACAACTGCTTGCGCAACTGCTACCACTATGGATAGTCTCAGAGGTAGCCGTATTGCTTATCAAGGAATACCTCTGCTCATCCTCGTCTTCATCCTCTTTTTTTCTTCGTTTGGCCTTCAAATTCTCTAATATACATGCGTTCTTGCTTTTGACTTCCAATCTCTCAACCTTCTTTTCTAACTGTCTCACTTGTAACATCAAATCATCGTACGCAATCCTCATTTCCCGTTCCATCTCAGGGTTCTGGGCCATGACGATTGACCGACGAGGCTTGATCTTTGTTGCAATATTTTGATTGGTGGAATTATTGAAACCAGTATCATGTTCCATAAAGTTGATGGTACCTGTCAAGGGCAGCGTTGTTGATTTATTTACTAGATCTGAAGAGGTAGACACATCCGTGATGAAGGCATTTCTTAATGAATCAAGCATGATGAGAATAGTCGCACACTCATCCCTAAGAAAAGCCAGCTCGTTTTCTATTTGATCGACAGCTTCCCTATTGACATCCCCTTCTTTTAATACATTGCACACTCCTCCTCCTTCTTCTTCTTCCACAAGCACTTCTTGCTGCTGCTGCCTATGAGTACGCTTCCCTCCTCCACCTCCTCCTTGTTGTTTCTGTTGTCGCAGGTTTTCTTGTTGAGTTGAAATCGAGTTTCTTCTACTATCACCATCAACTCTTTTTCTTTTAGTGTTGGTGGTGGAGGGTATTAAAGGTGACGGTAAAGGTGTTGATTTAGGCGAAGGTGTCTTGTTTTTAATTTTCGACTTGACGGACGATGATGACGGTGATGTTTCTATTATTTTCAAATCTTTACTTTTGTTTTTTACAGTATTATAGGTTTCGTTGAAGGTTATATTGTCTTCTTTTGATGGGGTTATAATCTTATCAGGCGGTATATGTTGAGGTGGATAATATGAGTTGATCGAGATGCCAGTCATTGGTATTAAACTGCTATGGTTGTGTTGCTGATGGTATGAGTTTGCCTTATGTAACATGTGCTGATTTGCATCCGATGCCAAGTGAGGTGTGTTGTATCGCATTAATTCATTATTGTCCATGTATCCTCGGTAAGGGTCTTCGTACGGAGAACCTTGCATAATGAGTGGGCTTCTGTATGACATGTTCTGATGATATTGTTGTTGCTGATGCAATAGTTGCTGTTGGAACTGAGCATGCTGCTGCTGATGTGGCAGCAAATAATGATGCTGTTGAGGCTGAGGTGAAGACCAAACATGTCTTTGTGAAGTATAGTCAAAACGAGAGTGATTCACCCCAGAATCAAAATTGGTGGCAGCACTTGCAGCTTGTGGGGGCCAATTGAATCCACCAAAGTTATTAGGTGCTATTGAATTCACAGGCGAAGAAGTAGATGATGTAGTTGTAATTGATTCATTAGAGTGGCCGTAGGTGTAAAAAAACTCTTGTTCATTTGATAAGTGAGGCCTATCACCCATTGATGAATAATTTTTGTGAAGCGATAGAATTGTTTCAAATATATGACAAGAAGAATGTAATATTTAGACAAGGTTGATTTTTCAAAAGGAAGCAGTAAAGACGTGAGTGATATAAACAGTTGAAAATTATCTAAATCAAACAAGAAGTAAGTTATTAAGTTGATTGTTAATGGAAAAGGAAAAGAAGGGAAAAAGAGAAAAATTAAAAAATGGTTAAAGTATAAAGTACCTTATTAAATTAGCGCTCGCGTTCCTTTGAAAAAAAAATACGAGCTTTTTTATTTTTTATAAACTCCTTTATATAAGTGGATCTTTAAAGGTGATTCACTTAATGTACAATCCACAGATTATGCTGGACGCCACAATATAATGCGAACATGTGAGAGAAAAGTGGCTAGATAATTACTTGTAAATGTCCAAAACAAATCAATAGAACGACAATTTTTAATTGCGAACATAATAGAATATATTGAGATTGATGTAGAAAAGCCCATTAGCCTCATCTTGGCAAGTATTCACAATTATGCCGTTAAAAAAAAAGTTGACTCGGATTGTTCCGTTTGGGAATACTTCATTTTCAAAATATACCATAAAAATCAATCTTTCCTGATGGAGTCAAAGCTCCGTCTCACGAGAAAAAAAAAAAAAACCCCAACAAAATAATATTCTGAGTCGTCATTATATTAAACAAGAAAATCATAATACAAAGATGATGCCATGCAATGATAATCATGTATCCTTTTCGTCATCCCTATTCGAACCTTTCATTCAACTCAATATTACTCTTTTAAAAGGCATAACAAGTTGAATTTGAAAAGGACAATGTTTGACAGGTTATTTAATTGTGGATGTTATAGCAAACTTAATTATAATTTTAAATGCTTGTTTATAGTAAACTAAAAACAACAATGAGAAAGTCAACTTAACAGAAAAAGGTACGTATTTTCTCATTTGCATAATAGAAGGCCAAAAAAAATTAAGGTTATTTGCTGTATGCATGTTACCCTTACCTTCCAAAGTAGCTATGTGCTCCTTTAGGAAATTAAATATAGGCAACAATTTACGTCGTACGGAAATCAATATACGTAAGCACACATAATAAAATCGTTTAGTTCCATTATAACATTTGAATTTAGATGTAAAAATCTGAATTCTGTGTCTCCTAGGGTATTTGAATAAAAAGAATGCCTTTTGTTTACCCACTTCCCCTTAATAAATTTATTACAGCGTACATAAATACCCTCTTTTCTTTTTTGGTATGTTTTTCTCTATGCATCGTTCCTTGATGCAATATGTACGTGATTACGATCAGTTATTACCAGTGCTTCAAAGTGCATGTAATTATTACCCAATAGTGGGCGTAGGTCTACAGAATCTCGTATACTCCTATATAACATGTATAACTCTAATAGATTACTTTTTTCCGTACCAACTTCGTTGAATTTAAGGAATGGCACGGTTTTAACATTTTAGTTGTGAATCTTGGCGCTTGTTCCGAATTCTAAATCTTGTAAAGCCACTCTGAAATAAAATAACCTCTCAATTGAACTGGGGATTCATCTTTTGATTCATCTGTCATCGTCATTTCATATTCACTGTATACATTAGTTCGTGTCACCGTGAGTAAATATTTACATACAAAAACTTACCTTTTTGGGCTGAAGAACCGAATGTTTGGACGTGCGCGGAACTTTTCGTTTTCCCTGCAGTACACAATTAGGCTGCCTCAAAGATTATTACTTTGTCGTAGTTGTTACGCAGTTACATTAAATTTTAGTTTTATTATATTGCATTTATTCGACATTCGCACAAGAAGAAAAAGAGAAAAGGTCAATTCTTGTCCTTTTGCATTGGGCCACTCCCCCCTCTTTTATAGGGCGGCTTTGAAAGGGATGGAAATTTCATATAACTTTGCATTGATGGTGAATGACCACATGGGCTAACCCTACGACGAATAGCTTACAGATAAACAAATTACCATTGACTATCGTTTTTTAAACAAATCAGAAAAAAAAGAAAAAGTTTTTCTGTACAACGTTGTACAATGCACTTCAGGGAACACAAGACAAATAAAATCACTTTTGGCTGTGCAATTGTTTAGTAATGTTCAATGGGCTTTAACCCCAAGGTTCGTTTTCCAGTGAGCCAAATTCGCTTTGGTCTCCGGCCAAATCTCGCCAGTGCTCACTTTTATAATTGTGTTTGCATCATTCAAGGTTCGTCTTATTTAAATTCACTTTTGGTTTGTTGAACCGTTCATTCCATCGCACTTGAACAAATAATGACTCCAAGCGAAGTTTTAATTGAACAAAAAAAAAAAACGGAGGCACTACACTTATGAAAAAAAAAAACTGATACTCACAGCCATGGTATCTTGACAATCTTGTCTTGGTACCGAGATTTTCAGAGCATATTTCTCACTGAAGCTACAAAACAGAGGAATTAACTGAAACGTCAGTATGAGGTGATAGATAGTCGAAGGTACACTTGCACTTTGACGATTGACAGTCGGTCTTTTTCCCAACAGCATCGAGCTATAGAATGGCTGTTCCTTCTACAACTTAGGCTCATATTGAAGTCAGAGGACCTCTGAAGATTTATAAAGAGAAGAGAAAGAAACTTGCTCAGAGGAATTCACATTGTATATTATCCCATGCTTGTTTTAAGATACTAAAGTGAAATGAAATAGCCCCTCTGGAATAAAGTAATATCTATCTAATTATGTTTTAGCCTTAGTGCATCATAACAAATTTGTAGTCTTTTCTGCATAAGGCTCAGATATCATGTACGTATCGACAATACAGCGGTGGAGTGGGGTACGTCGGGAAGGATGAGGAAGAGAAAGGATACACCAATTTTTACCTTAGATGGTGACAATTTTAATGAATATCAATACATAACGCGCTTGCTTTTTATGCGCAATTGTAACCGAGCCTTTTATTTTCATCGTTAGGGTCGAGGAAGGTAGAAGCACAGACTTCTTTCTAAAAGATTTATGTAGTAAGGATGTTGTAATCTAAAATCTTCATAAAAGTGGTTCCCCCGATGTACCAGCTTTCAGCATCTTCAGACTCTGATGCTGAAGTCTTCTAAAGCTAATAAGCCGACAATTACTTTGAACTTATATACAAGTAACTAATTATCTTTGATATTTACTCTCTTTCTCACTGTACGAAAGACATCATATTGTTCTTCTCTCATTATGTACGCTCTCCAGAACTCTCACGTACGTAAATAAATGTTATTGACTGTTTTTGATCTTAAGTTCCAGTAGTCACTATAGCTTTGTAAAAACTAGTACTTGGAACATCTCGCTTCAGAAAAATACTTCTTCATTTCAATTGACTGCAAAAGAGAAGCAATACGGACAATATATCTGTAGAAAAGCATCGGCTAGTTTATCAGTAATGAACCCAGAAAGCAATTTATTATACAAGTAAGATGAGATCATTGATATCCTGTATATTGAGTTGATTCATCAGAAAGATATTACCAATGAGGGCAATGTTTAACACGTAAGGCATCATCATTATATTTATTGCGGGTATTATAAAGGCTCCCACAGATAAAAAAGAGATAAGTTGCGATTGATTTTGTAGAGTACGAACCACTAAGAATTAGTTTCTGCGGAATGGTAATCCTGGGCAATTGCTAGATTTTGCCAAGGAGTTGACATCAAAAAACGGGAAGAGGGTGCTTATCAACTTCTGACTGATAAGGTTTACGGGGTGGGTAAATAATTTACGCGCAAATCGCAAACCGCTGTGATCACGAATTTCCAAACATGTACACATGGGCAAAACAGCAATATAGCTGTGTTCCTGTCATTCCACAACTGAGAGGCGTGGTCATTTATAGGTCTGTGTACATCCTGTGTGCTTTATTTACACATCAATTAGTGGACTTTGCGTTTTTGGTGGAGGGAAAAGAGGTCAACCTGACTTCTTCTCGTATGCACCACTTGGAGTTTTACAGTTATTGGTAAAAAGAGATAAGTTGCGATTGATTTTGTAGAGTACGAACCACTAAGAATTAGTTTCTGCGGAATGGTAATCCTGGGCAATTGCTAGATTTTGCCAAGGAGTTGACATCAAAAAACGGGAAGAGGGTGCTTATCAACTTCTGACTGATAAGGTTTACGGGGTGGGTAAATAATTTACGCGCAAATCGCAAACCGCTGTGATCACGAATTTCCAAACATGTACACATGGGCAAAACAGCAATATAGCTGTGTTCCTGTCATTCCACAACTGAGAGGCGTGGTCATTTATAGGTCTGTGTACATCCTGTGTGCTTTATTTACACATCAATTAGTGGACTTTGCGTTTTTGGTGGAGGGAAAAGAGGTCAACCTGACTTCTTCTCGTATGCACCACTTGGAGTTTTACAGTTATTGGAACGTCATCGAGAGAAATAACATAACCTCACATACATATTTGTACCTAGTATCTTGATTCTAATAATTGAATGAATGACCAGGTATACAAATAGTATATAAACCAATGCTACCTACTTTTTTGACCATTCTAATCTAATAAGTTCCCAGGCATTCAAAGTTGCATACAAGGCGAACCATTCTTTTTTTCGTATAGCGATCTAGTGATCTACACACGCGATCTATATTTCCACTTGATCTTTTTTCCCAGTATTCAGTGTATTCTTCTCCGAATCTCTTGATTAAAAACATGTGCAAACTGGTAATATAGTTTCTACGTGTTTGAAAACAGTAATTTTCATATGTATTGTAATTAAGAGGTTACGTACGCATGGGTACACAACTTTTACATTTAGTATAGTATGCATAATTGTACCCAAACCGTAAAACTAGGAGATCCCCAGAATATATGTACAGCTCCTGAAGAGTTAAGAGTAGACATTGCATAGATACATACATATCGATTACCTAACATGTACAAATATACAAAATGTGGAAAGTAAAAGTTCCGGTCGAGAAAAACGTATTGAATAGTATTTGTATCATTGGAGTGATGGTGTGTATTGATAGTAATCTAAAGTTATTGGAATGATAATATAAAGAATGTTATGTAGAATAAAAGATAGTAGTAGAATGGTAGTAATATAGTGGTTAAATATATAAGATTAAAGTAAATAATGGAAGGCTACTCGAGCACAATAAAGCGTTAATGATGTTGTAAATTGTCTATGATGTGAGTGTGAAATGAAAGTGGGTCTAAATATAGAGGAATATACCAAAGGGGGGAATTCTTACGTGAACAGTGAAAAGATAGTTTAAGGTATAAAGGACTGAGGCCATAGTGTTGGAATTCGTGATGTATGGAGTTTTATAGCAGTAAAGGTTCAAGAGGAGTGGGATGTTATGATACGATGAAGTTCCTGTAGGAGAGAAATGAATGAAATACATACACAATGAAAGTAGTGATTAAAATATAATAAGGACTTACCTTTTCTAAATCCTCTAAACTAGACAGGCTCTTTTCGCTTTCTTTTTCCACAGTGAGTCTATTCGTGACTGAGAGAAGCGATGGCTTATTCGCGGTATCGTATGTATCCAGATATTGCGAGCCGTACTTGATCAATGCTGCCATTTCCTCTCCAGTGACAGCGATTTTCTCATTGCCATTGATGCTTCCACTGGACAAACTTCTTCGTGCGCCTGTGTTATCTGCAGGGAGGATCTTCTGGAGCACCAGAGTGTTTGGTGCTGTCATTAGTGAATATTGTGTTTTCTTGTCTGAAAGTGCAGTGCTTCTTAATAACCCGTGAGGTAAATGAATGTCTATACCGCACTCGTTTCTCGACACGGACATGGGGGAAGAAAAATTTGTAATACGTTTCTGATTTCTCGATGAATTGTTATTCTTTTCGAAGGCTTCTAAAGCTGCGTCTACACGTTTCAATATAGCTTCAGTATTGCTATCAAGGCGAGTCATGACTAAAAAAGTTTATGTAAGATTAATTTTCGATTAAAAATATATTCAGGGAAAACCTTACTTGATGTGGATCTATTTTGGGTTGCAGAGGAAGATGAGGAGGAAGATGTTGATGATGATAACGATAATGATCGTTGTGGAGGCTGGTGATCTTCTGAGTTGCTACTAAAGTTATGCAACACAAAGCACTTTTCATTTGTTGCATCTTTGCCTAATTCATGCAGCACTTCAGATAAAACTTGATTTGTATTTAGCAGTGTATCTTGAGAACAATAATTAGTAGCTAATTCATTTAATTATATGTAACAGTCATAGTAATATAAGTTTACCTTTCCCTTTGGTATTCAGAATCAGGCGGTAGTGATGGGAATGATTGATGTCTGGTATGATGTGAAACTTCACCAAGGCAATTGACGTGAGTTCAGCAATCGTGATGCTAGCAGAAGTTGCAATCATTTTGTCGATTCTTTCTAGTTCTGCAGTTGTTTCCTTCTTTGATTTCTTTTTACTGAATCTAAGCGTAGTCATTTTCTTTATGGCATTCATCTTCTCTGATACTGCAGCAGGAGCAGCATTAGTACCGTTAGCATTAGAAGAAGTGGCAGTGGGTGTCATGAGGGACACTTTGATATGAACTTGGCCACTCTTATCATTGACTCGTTTAATACGTTTATGCATGAAAAATTGTATTGTTGATTCACCGAACATGGATGAAGAACGTCTCTTCTTTTTCTTACTAGTGTAGTTAGTACTGCCAGTATTGGCCAATTGTCTGAATTGAGTTAGGGAAGGCATTGGCGTTGTTAAATGCGTAGTCAGTGACTCGTATATGGCGTAGGGTTTATCTTGAGGGTCTAAAGTCAATTCGTCGCCATCGTGCGTCTTTACTGTAAGGTAATATTCGACACAGCTATTGTTGCCATGATAACGACCATGCTTTGTTTCAATTTGAGATATATGAAACTTCTCCATTGCATTGGATAGTAACTCAGCAACGCTAGTGGATTCAATGACACGTAATGATTGATATGAGGCACCGACATCGACATTACCAGCAAAGACACGCACCACTTTGGATTTGGCTGGCGCTTTTGCTGGGACCTCTTCGGCACGTGATATTAGTGGAGCCGGGTCTGCATGATTGTTGACAGTGGCGGCAGCAGTAGATGACTCAGATTGAACTTCACATTCACGATTATTTTTAGAATCCACAGGCTTTATTTTCTCGATATGCTGCTGCAATGGTTTATCGTCATCATCGATATCGTCACCAATGATGACTGCAGAAACAGGGACAACTTCCGAAGGTAAATCGTCTTCGTCATCGTCAAGCATTTCTTCATCCCACTCTTCATACGTTTCTTCTTCTATTTCGTCCTCATTTTCTCCGACCAACAATACATGAAGTTGAACGGCTAAGGAAGTTGACAGGACAACTTTTCTTTGGTGGGATACTTTTCGTTGCTGTTCTTTATTGATGTAATGGGTAGCTTGTTCTACTGAGGTAAGCTATAAAAGTCAGTGTTAAACCAAGTTTCACATAATGTAAGGGCATCAAGTATATACTACCTCTACATTGCGATGTTTGTTTAATCGAGCTAATCTTTCAAAAGGAGTCTCAATGTTCTCAGCAGGAATATAGCCCACTTCAGACGTCTTGAGGTCTCTTATTAACCACCAATATGAATTTGAATCATCTAATAAAGTAAGCGCGTCTCCTTTCTTTACTGAAGCTTGACCGTCTACAGTAGCTTCAAATGTATGTAGGGTATATACGAGATCAAAATTGATATTTTCGTCAGGAATACTAGGTGAAGAAGTAAAGTCAGATCCATCTTCTATTTCTGCTTCTTCCTCGTCTTCGTCTTCGTCTTCTTCTTCGTCGTCTTCGTCTTCAGGATCTTCCTCTTCCTCTTCTTCAATAAGTCTGTGTTGGTTGAGTTTTCTACGAGGTTCTTCTTCATTTTCTTCTTCCCTAATGGCCATCTCTGGAGAAGGTGCCCATTTTCTTTGAATCCGTTCTGTTGCTGTGTTGATAACTAAATTTCTTGACATTGTTTTTTTTATATCTATTTCAATTTGATTGTTTAAATGGATTTCTCGAAAACAAATTATAGAGGGAAAGCTGTCGTTTTTTTTTACTGTTTAAAAAAATATCGAAGATTTCAAAGGGCGGTTTAAGGGGAAAAGCAAAAGTTAAATAGCCCACATTCAGGGCGCGTGTAGGAAATCCCCGATTTGGGATTGCGGGCTGTAAGCAGTGTCAAATCTTCCCTTTGCCGATTGCGCGATTTGTGAAGCAACTCGTATGCATTTTATACCAAGTTTTATACTTGCATTTCAAATTAATTGCTATAATCTTCGTTTTTTTTTTGCAAGTAATAAGCCATGGTCTATTTGCATGATGATGCTTACGTGCAAAAAGCTCGTGAAATTTTCATATGTGTTTTAATACAAAATGTGATAATTAGGTGTACAAGAGCGACCGCAATAGGCTGATGTTGTCTGTAATTACGCAGGCCAAATACCGCTTTAGAAATATTCAGGACAATTTAAAAAATCGCCTCTACTGTCGACCCCGCATCTCATATCAAAGGCAATTGCGTGTCGGTGCTTGTTGAGCATACTATTTTCCTTTTCTAAATGGTAGAAACTGCAATTGTACTAGAGCACAACAGATGAAGTGTCTATGATTCCATTAGGCTGTAGCCGCTGATAGAATTTATTGCTTAAAATCAATTGATTTGTTGCAGTTTTTGCTATCAATACAGTTTGATTTGAAGTGTCTCAAAAATCCCAAGTTTCATTGGTCTGTATTTTTCGTATTGCTTTGAATACGAAGAAGAGTAGTAAGTAATACGTACGCGGGCAGATGCCACTCTTTTCCTATGTAATATCGCTTCTTACGTACACTTGAATTTGTAGATTATCAAAAGACGTACGATTTTAAACGAACAAGACACACCACTCTATTTAAATTGACGGAGAAAATCTACCTGTTGTCTCAAACCGTGAGCTTGATTTGTGATAATTTGCCCATAATAAACTCGATGGTTTCAAATAAACTACGATCCCGCTACAAGTTTTACATTTGGATGACCGTCGGGTAGTTGACATCGCACTAATAGATGAAGGGCAGGGACGACTGTTGCGAAAAATGAAAAATGAAAAAAGTGTGTATACTAGGTCTTGTAGAGCATTTATGTTTAGAAAAAGAGGGACACTAGTGAAGAAGTAATCCAGAAGACTACTATATTCAAACTTAAAGCGACTCTTGATTTCAGTCCAACGCTGCTTAACCACCACCTTAAAATCTTCATGTAGAATAGATAAACAAAGATCCATGGTCATGACACTGGGCCAGTCATAGGACCATGATATGGAAGCTTCTTAACCTATGGTTCCCAATTATGTGATTAGACTATGCGCAATTTGATTGGCCTTATTTCAAAGGAAACACAAGTTATTCTAAAATTATATAACAGTAGAGGCTCTGGAGGAGATTGTAATTTCATTTTTCTTCCGTTCAACCTTCTGCTGACCTTTTCTTCAATTTTTTTTCCCCCTATAAACTTACAATACCGAGGAAGCAAAAGGTTTTTTACTACTTCAACACATTAACGTTATAAATTCAAAGAATTCAAATTTTAATCTGGTCATTTGTCTACTAGACTGAGTGCATGCGTACATAATGTCAAAAATAGTCACTGATGTTATAGAGAGAACAGACGATTACAATTGCTTCATTGAGGAATTGAAAGCCTTTCATAATCGTAAAGGGTAAAAGTTTTTTCGCTTGACACGGCTCCTTTTGCGAATAATTTGTTTAACAGCAAAATCTTATAGTACGACACTACTTTCTGAGCCTGTATTGGGTGGTAAGAAAATCGATCTTTACAAGCTATATCAAGAGGTCGTGGCTGCTGGCGGTTTCGATCAGGTAAAATTCTTTTTTCATACAAAATCTCCTCATAAAGAACAAGGTGTCCCTAATCTTGAAGAAATTTAGGTTACCAAGAAGCGTAGTTGGAAGCAAATCGGCGCAGTTTTTGAATTCCCAGCAACATGTACCAACTCAGCTTATATTTTAAAAGGATTGTACATTCGTAATTTGGTATGTTGTATTGTGTTTTTATCTTTTTGAGGCATAACGATTTACTGTTGGTATATAGCTGGGCTGGGAGGAAGAACAGATTTGGTGTAAAGAATGGGTTCCACCAGAAGAATTAAAGGGCCCTGAAGCGCACAAAGCATCTACACTTGCTGGTAAAACTTACAAAAAATGCAGAAACCGTAACCATAATCATCATCACAGTAACAATAATATCACTGGTAAATATAAGGTTCATCATCGTGTAACTACTGCTATTTTCGGGTTTTAATTGTATTCCTCTAGTATTTCATGAAACACCTATTCTACCTAACCAATTCAACGTCAACAACAACAATACAGCATCAGCACCCATATCACCATTTAATTTAATCACAACCGATGAAGTACACAAGTGTGAAATTTCAGAACTGCATCATCGCACGCTCCCCTTTGAGCACGTACATTCGATTGAATCCGACGCTAGCCGAGATTGTGTAACAGGTACTGCGAAAACTAGAGATCCAAGTTTTTTTGGTATATTAATTTGATTTTCTAAAGGCAATGATTTTGATGAAAATGAAAAGAGAAGAACAATACCAGCACTACAATCCAGCAACCCATCAGAAGTGGAATGGGCACTGAACAACATAGTCACCATATCCTACGAATGCCCGCAGAAATTGCTATTGAACGAGAACCCAGAACTCTTAGAGGGTTTACTCATCAAAGCTGATCTTTGCCTGCAAAATACTTTATTTTCTACGTCTGTGGACAATTATTCTCATACAACCATTCTTAAAATTCTTCACATCATCAGAAACTTTTCATTTATCGAATCCAACACACGTGTATTCGCCGCACATGCCGGGTTTAAGCAGATGTTGATCAAATGCTTAGTCATGAACGACTCTTCACACTACAGTCACTGCATTGATATCTTGGAAAATATGACACCCTTTGTTGAGCTAGGTCCATTTGATTCCATTATTGGTTGTCTAAGTAGTCTGTTGATGAACGCTACAGAAAGATCCGTCATTCTAGGATCAGTGCGTGTGCTGACCATGCTCGCTTCATCTATTTCCAACTTTCATTACTTATTACCCACATCGACACAAATTGCCAACCGCATCACTCACTTTTTGATAGCTAACGACGAAGAACTGATCGGTGTCAGTCTAGAATATCTCTATCAGTACAGTCGGAACTCTAGTACTTTTGCTCAGCACCTATTATCGCTTCATGATGGTGCCGATATTGGTATTATGGTGTCTCTACTCATGACGCCTTGTAAATACTTTAGACCCATACTTGTCAATTCCTCACAACACGATTCACCTCAGCGCTCTAATTCTGGGGACTCGGTCTTCTTTGGTCACCAACACCACGGAACGGTTCCGTGTGTGCCTAACTTGAGCTCATATCAGCAATTGGACGAGCCCTATCGTTGTCTGGGTTGGTTAAAGGATAAGTTTGAATTGTCAAATGCAAGCAGTGAACTTTCTCTGGATGATATGTATTTATTGTATGAAATGAGATTTGGGCATGAAAAGGCACTACGCATGAAAGAATTCTACACAGTGCTTAGGATAGCATTTCCTATTGCAACAGGATCTGTGGATCCATCATTACAGCAAGGAGCAGTTTTGGAGGGAACATCGATACGTGGCCTGCAAGTGAAAATGTGTATTCTTCAAGACGGTAAGGTGGATTTTTTTTTTATTCCAGCGATATATAATCTTAAGTTTTTTTTTTTTCTTTGTAGGCTCTGAGTTGATGTGTCAGTGGACAGACTGTTCTCAACGATTTGACGACGAGCAACTTTTACAAACTCACGTATTACACGATCATATACCTTCTTCCAATGCAAACAGTAACTGTATGTGGACTGATTGCGATAAAGATGCAAACACCTTCAGGGATCCAAACGAGCTCACACTCCATATTCAAGACTCGCATCTACCGGGATACACCGATACTTCGGATATTCAAGGCGTTGCACTGGTAGCAGCGCAACTGCTTAAAATCTTATCACGCACTCCCAACAGCCACGTCCCCTTCATGCCCTATGAGCAAGAGCTGATGATGATGACTCGCAAGAGACCAAAGCTAACACCCTATATCAAGACTATGTTTTCCAACTTTCGCATAGCCTCTTCCTCCTCCACCTCATCTGCCTCTTCATCTACTACTTCTTTAAATACATAAAAAAACTTGCATTTTCATGAATAAAATAGTCGTCATATTTAATTTATATATATTGCCCATCGATTGTAAATGTGCGTACTACTTTTAGTGATGTGTTTATGGGTGGCAGGAAAAGTCTGATTACAACGTACACACTATAAGATGCAAACACCTTCAGGGATCCAAACGAGCTCACACTCCATATTCAAGACTCGCATCTACCGGGATACACCGATACTTCGGATATTCAAGGCGTTGCACTGGTAGCAGCGCAACTGCTTAAAATCTTATCACGCACTCCCAACAGCCACGTCCCCTTCATGCCCTATGAGCAAGAGCTGATGATGATGACTCGCAAGAGACCAAAGCTAACACCCTATATCAAGACTATGTTTTCCAACTTTCGCATAGCCTCTTCCTCCTCCACCTCATCTGCCTCTTCATCTACTACTTCTTTAAATACATAAAAAAACTTGCATTTTCATGAATAAAATAGTCGTCATATTTAATTTATATATATTGCCCATCGATTGTAAATGTGCGTACTACTTTTAGTGATGTGTTTATGGGTGGCAGGAAAAGTCTGATTACTCGTTTCCGAGAAATTTACATGGAACAGTGCACGCAAAATAAAAGACAGGGTAGAAAGTTTTGTTTCAAACATTATTTATTAAAATAAAAGATAAAAATTGATACGCATGGAGAATGCCTAGATGAAAAAGCAAAATGATTAATACATACTGAAGATACAAATCACTTGGATTTTCAGGTAAATTGCAAACATAAAAAAGAAGTTTGATAGAGGGAAAAATGTTCAGGGTGTCAATTTGAATCATGTTTGGTAGTTCATTTGAAGAAATTCAACAAAAATACTTTTGCTAAAAGCATCATTTGATTTTTCCCAGATATACGCCCTTCTTCCATATATGTGCATTCACCGTGAAAACCTTGTGCCCAGAGTAGAGACTTACCAAAATATATCTTGTTGATGAAAAGAAAAAAAGTAATTGAAAATGAAAAAGAAAGCAGAATTTATAGTGCCTGCTGAAGAAAAAATTTTTGATCGGCACAGTCACTTCCTACTTGGGTGTACCTGGTGTGCACATAGGGTTTAGACAGATCTGGTAAGCTTATCAAAGCACCACTACCTCTCCTCTTTAATAAAAAATACTACTAGAGTCAAATTAGGATTCAATAAATCATAAATATAATACACTTTCAAGTAATTTGAGCCATGTTTAATTTGTTGTGAGTAACTACGTGTACTAGTAATAGCTGTAAAAAGGAGACTTTTTTCGAGAGGACATCATAAACGAAAGCTAAAGATAGATACACTTACTATTATTCGTAGTTTGTAGGAAGATTCCTTTGGAATAGTGCAGTACAGAAAAAATAAAGTATTACCATGATATGTAGGAGACAATCCAGCACCTGCAGCCTTCCCTTTTAACCTAAAAGTAACCAGGTATTGTACTTGGAATCCAGTCGAGTTTTTGCCTATCGCGTGTTAAAGTTGCTCCCTTACTTTTCTTTATAAATATCTCCTCAACAATGAAATAAGTTGTGTTGAATATATTGGATTTTATTCAAAAGTAACAATATATGTATTACCCGATTTCTGTCACTATCGTCCTTTTGTAAGTTTTTTAAGTTTTGCTGCATATCCTGTTAACCCCTATTTAATTCAAGTCAAGAATTTACCAAGGTTGCATACATACAAACAACGTACAATTGTAAAAATTAATATGTAAAGAATGTGATAGAATACAGCAAATGTATTCTGGTGACAATGATAATAAACACTATTCAAGTACACATGATAAAAAGGCAAATCGTGATCCGATAAGAGATCGTGATTCATGCATATACATAATAGCGCGTGCAACATCCAAAAATGTGGCAAAAAGAATAGTATGTACGCATATTCACCTTTTAAAATGGATTGCGTATTTAACAGTGCTATGTACAATTGGTTGCAGTATTTAGTTGGAATAGCTGTAAACCTCGCTACAGAGGTAATTGAATCTGCCAGCCAACCCTGGAGAGTATTTCGTACCAGTATCGATGCGCGATCGCTCCATGACAATATATTTAATTTGCATGTCGGGTAAATTTGAGTTTCCGATATTTCTCTAAAAACAATGGCACAGTAACATCTTTGCTTTTCTTCACCCTTTTCCTATATACTCTTTGCAGAGGAATACTACTTGTATATATTCACTATAGACATACACCACTACAGTAAGTTGACGTAGCGAAATAGAGCCCATATGTCAGAGCGTAAGCCTGGTGAGATTATTTTGCCATTTCACTCCTCTTCGCAACACCATCAATCCTTTACATTAAACGGTCGGCGGCACTCCATTGAAGAAAGTTTCGAAAATTTACATTTCATCACATCAGCACTCCCAACAACAACGACAACAACTCCAACTTTACCTGCTAAAAAGGTGACTGATTCACAACTCTTGCCACCTTCTGTAGAGACGATTACCACTAATACGAGTGAAACCATACCTCCTCCTTTAACGATTAAAGCCAAGCGCTTGACTAAAACTCGCAACTACGAGACATATACAGGAAAGACATTCTTCTTTTGCGGTGGACGATTTTTGACAAGTAGAGCCTTTTGGGCTTTCTCTGTATCGCTAGTTTTGCTATTTGGACCTTGTATTCTGTTTTCGATATTTACGTATGTGTCAAATGCGGGATGTTGATATGGAATTCTATTAGAAATTAACATTTTTGCCATTAGTTGTCCATGGTTATGGTATCATGTATCCCCTAGTGTACCCATTATATTTGGTTATATTTTTGTGCTTGCATTTGCGTCCATGCTAAAGACATCTTGGACAGATCCAGGCGTAAGAAAAAAGGCTCATCCCAGCATGCTTTTCACTTTTGTATTGATTTATCATTATTGCAATAGATTATTCCTAGAAACTTAGATAAAAGATACATCACCAACACAACTAGAACGAATGATGGATATGGATTTAGATATTCTTCCATGTCAGAACAGAGCATCCCATATCCTAAAGAAGTGACGATTAATGGAACGCCCGTACGATTAAAGTTTTGCGAAACTTGTCTCATCTATCGACCACCCAGGGCAAGTCATTGCAGACAATGCGACAATTGTGTAGGCAGGTAACAGGCTACATCACTGCAAGTCGTTTTGTGCCAAACTTGTCATTGAAAAGCATACAGTGATATTAAATCTTGATTTATTTTACTTAGAAAATGAAGATCATCATTGTATTTGGCTCAACAATTGTGTAGGGAAAAGAAACTATGCTACTTTCTTTACATTCATCCTGTGCTGCACAATTCTATGTTGTTATGTGATTGGATTTTCGCTGTACCATGTAATTGCACTTTACTTGGAAAGAAGTAATAATGTGTTTTTAAATGCTTTATCTCAAGCGCCAGTCAGTTTCTTTAATACACTATTCTGCTTCTTGCTTTTATTTCCTGTAAGTTGTTTAACAGGATATCATTGCTTTTTAACAATGCGAGGTGTCACAACTCATGAACAAGTAAGTGATTTAAGGAGGAGGGGTTGAGTGTAAGTGAATTTTATATTAAATTTATATATGACAACTATTAATAGCTTCGATCAAATCTTGCCTCTATGCCTTTTGAACCTCATCCTTATGACTTTGGTAACCCTTTAAGGAATATGTTCCATGTGCTATGTAAACCGCACAACAAAAGGTATTATTATAACAGCTGTAGTCAAGTGTGTAGTACTAATCTTTATTTTATGGCAAGTTATATTGCAAGGCGAAAGTACGTAGAAGAAATCTACGAAATCCATCCTCCACAGCAACAACAGTCATCGTCATCAAATAACGTGGTAGCGAGCTCTAATTTGTCAACCATACACGATGAATCAGGCCAAGTATCCAACATACCGTTACGAAATCGATGATCTTGCTTTTTGCTGCATACTCACTTACTTATTTACTTTACTTACTACTACCTTTTAACTTAATTTTTAATCAATCTCATTTGTAAATAAATGTCAATTCAGCCCTCAACAAGTCAGCGGCATGAACAATTTGGAAAAAAATAAATTTTCGCGGGCTGGGAGTAGTGTCCCCCCCCCTCTTTCATTAATTTCTATGCCTCCCCGTTACCAACCCACACAAGTGACGATTCAACGTCCTCTTCAAAATGAAATACTTACTCTAAATAAGCTGCTTGGAACTGTAATAACTTATAACAGCTCAAAGTCGTCACTGTTCAATTAACGCTTCAACACTGTAGGACATTCTGGAACAAGCAGCACGTATTCTAGACTATTTCGCTGCTACCAAAGAAAGGTAGGATTCAACATAAAGCCAACTCACTAAATTAGCTTTGAGTTAATTGTAATAAACTTTAGTAAATTGGAAGCAGTATCTTTACAAACACCTCCTCAATTACACGATAAATTACTCGAAAAGTGTGAAGATTTCGAAACTGTGTGCGATCAGATTTACTTTATCTTGGTAAGGACACGCACACGTACTTGGAAACCCGTGGACATGTTCATAAACTTTACTTCACTTTTAGGAACAATCCAAGCGTGTTTTACAGCTGGAATATCAACAAAAAATGATTCAAGTGAAAGCAGCCAATTTAGAAAAAGAAAAGCTACTTGCAGAAAAGTCTGTAGAGGACGAACAACAGCTACAACAACAGCAGCAGCAACAACAACAAACAGAGCTTATGGATACAGATATGGACTTTGAATCGTCACAAATGGACGTGTCTTCTTCTTCAGCCATGGACGATACTACCATGACAGAAGCAAATAAAAAATCCACGGCTGATAATAACAACGAGTCCCGTTTAAACACAGACACCATGGACGAAGAAGATATGGAGGAGCTGTTGCAAATTCAAAGAGATCGTTTAGATCGTTTAAAGAAAGTCATTGTATTTGGTATGGACGCTGACGCAGTCAAAGCAAATGGAGATAATGGCGATAAAGAGGACCTTTTATTCTAAATTATATATAAACTTGCTTTCATTTTGTACATATCTTTATCATTAAATGGTTGTTTTGGGTGGTTTGGGCTTGAATCCTCTGCGTACGAGAGCGACCACAGGTCCCACAAAACGCTCTGCGAAAAAGGGAGTCATTGCAACTGAAGCTGCAATACGAAGTGGCAGCATAGCCTAGAGTGTAATGTAAATGCGTGTTAGTATCAAAGATCTACCTCTTGGCGGTATACCAGATATTTTTACCTTGACGATACAGTAGGTGGTGACCAAGTTGATCATGACTCGGTTATCAGGCTCAAGAGGCGGGTATTTGTAATATACTCTCGCCTTGTTAATAAACTTGTTGCCCTCATTCACAACAGCATCAGGAAAGGGTATATTTGCAGACGAGGCATCCAGTGCCCAGTAAATAAACGGAAATGGTGCAATGGCTGTTAATTCATGAAGAATAGCAAACGTGGTCATGTAAGACCCAGGTTTACTTTTGAACTGCTGAGCGTACTTTTTATAGCCAGTCAAAGCAGGCTCTGTTGTTGTTGTAGTGTAGCTTCTATTGAAGAAAGGCGTGTGCGTCTTGTTTCTCAAAAGAACGCCACGTCGCAGTGGAATCGTAATGAAGGACATTGTATGAGTAAGAAAAGAAGATAAAGTTGCATGGACGTGACAATCATTTTTATTATTAAAATGCAGCTTTGTGGTAGGCAGTAGTACGTAGTAGTAGGAATACTTGAGGTGGGAGAAAAATAATTTAAAAACCCAGCTCAATATGTGTGAGCAGTAGAGGATGAGCCGGAGCTTTTAGGGCAAATGTTTCCGTGTACCTTTGCATGTCGTCTCAAATTACTAACGACAGAAAAATGACGGCCACATCCATTGACGGGACATTTGAAAGGTTTCTAAGATATGAATATTGCACTTTAGTTTTCTGTGTATAAGCATAAAGGTGTCTGATGGCCAGTGCTTACCTCTCCTGTGTGACTATAAATATGTGTGGTGAGTGAGCTAGGACGAGTGAATCTTTTGTTGCAAAAGTGACAAGCGTATCGCTTATTCACTACCGCGGGACTTGGAGATCGCGTGCATCCTTGATAAGGAGATGTGGAGCAAGAGGAAGTGGCAGGAGACGACGAACGCGATGTATTTACCGAAGAGCGACGATGATAGTTGTGATGATTGCTACTGTTGCTACTACTGTCGCTCAAGTAAAGTAAACCATTATAATTGGATGAATTCGTAGTGCCTGCGAGATAGATAAAAGTAATTAGTATATATTCCAGTATTTAATTAAGTTACATTTACAGCATATACCTTGATAATGAGTGTTGTAACCATAGCTTGAAGAAGTAGTAGAGGTAGAAGAGGAAACAGACACAGGTGGAGGTGAGCAAGAAGAGGAAAAGCTGTTGTTGTATAAGGAGCTGGGTGAAGAGTGCATAGACAAGCCATGAGAGTCAACATTGTGATGATAAGTGTATTGATGGGGTGGCGGTGGTGATGAAGGAGAGGAAGAAGAGGGCACAACAACCTCATTGGGCAGCATAAAGTCGTTACCTGTACGTCCTAATTTCCATGATGGGTTGTTGTAAATAGGAGTTATTGTTTCACAAGGTTTAAAATAAGCTTGGTTGAAGGTAGTAGTTGGAAGTGGGTAATAGTGATTGTTGTTCAACATAGACAGGTCATTTTGCTGATGTCGGGAGGATGCGTTGTTGTTGTTAGTAGTATTTCCTTTGAAGAGTTTCAAGGGCTGAGGTAAAACCATGTTGTGATGGGCGTTCATAGCTTTATAGTGCTGTTGTTGAGAAGGAGGAAGAGGAGGAGGGTAGAAGGATGAATGAAGCATGTGGTTCATATCTGCGATCATTTCTGTGTGTTGTGTTGTGTTTGTAAATATTATTATAAAAGAAAAAAGTAACCAGCAAGCCGGACGATAATGATGTTGATGATAAATATAGTATGTTACAAAGTGTGAAAACAGCAAGCCGTTTTTTTAAAATGTAGAGTATATAAACAAGAAAGAAAGAAAGGAATGAAAAAGAAATAAATATAAAAGAAGCTATGGACCTTGGCTCAACCTGGGTATTATATTCCTTTTTTGTTCAAATCGCGTTTGTTGTTGTATGGAAAAAAGTAACTGTGAAAAAGAAGAGTTCAAGGCTTTTTATATAAAATGATAAATGGGATGAATTCAAGGGGGGAAAGTTGAGAGAGAGAGAGAGAGAAAAAAAAAAGAAGGAGGTTTTATTTGTATGTTTTGATAATTAAATAATAACTTTATATTATATATAGAATACAACAACAACTAGTATGAACCTGGTTTACATAAGTTAATTCTTGACTTGTTAATACACTTGGAAACAGTAATTGTTTGCGCGGTAATATATATTCTTGATTTTTAGACTATGGAGGATGTCTGTGGGTGTGTGTCAGTGTATGTATGTATACATTTTGCAATATGGCGTCACTTTTGTACATACATAACCACTTCATAACATAGAAAGCTTAAATTGTTTTTGAAAAGGCTATTAATGATTTAGATGAATCAATGTCGCGCAAATAAGCAACTAATAAAATTGTTCTAAATTCATTTGATTCATACAAGTTTTCGATAAAGTAAATACTCGTGAAATACATGGAAGAAACACTTTATCAATGCCAACCCGTGTATAAATTTTCCTTTTGTATCATGAATAAAGTATTCGGTCATACTTTTCCGTAGATATCTCGATCCATGTGGTTAAAAAACGGTAGTGGTGGGCGTGTTACACCTAATAGGAGGAGGAAGGAGAAAGAATGATGTCTTACTTCAACTACACAATAATACACAATCGACGATTATCACGTACACAAGAAACCAATCAATTCTAGTACTACAATGCAATGAAATATCGTTTATTGATTTAATGTACATAGAATTATCCCGCTATTTGATAGTCAAATAGCATTTTGCTTTAATAGAAAGAATATAAAAAAACTGGTTTCAAATCTTTGTGAACGAAAAAATAAAAATGTGTCAAATACCTCCTATTTCTACAACATCTAACCAATAGAAGGAATGCCTAAACGCGAAAATATAAAGTTTTAATACCTTATTTTAGAGATTGAACAGGTTAGATAATAGTTCCTGATGGGCTTCTGCGCAAAGGTAAACATAAGGTGACTATGAAAAAGTGAAATTATTCAAAAGTAAGTAACCTTTTTATTTGATTTTTAAAGCGAGATCTTGGTTGGTAGTAGTATTTAAACCTATCATGTAAATAAAAGTGGGAGAAAAGAAAAAGATAATGAAGTGTAGAGATAGTTGTGTGTGCACTAGTAATAAATCAAAATAAAAAAGAAACGTATAGTAAATGTTGCCATATGTGTTTTCTCTCTTTTTTTTTCAGTTACTAAGTTAAATGGTGTTGGCCTTGAAGATAGCTTCTGATACGTAAGATGCAGTGATTTGTCTGCCACCGAACCATCTTCCATTCAACGCTCTGATAGCGTTTTCTGCAGAAGAAGTTGAATCAAACATCAAAAAGACTTCACCCTAAAATCAATTACAATACATGTTGAGTAAATGGAACTGGTCAAGTATTGATCTTTATATCCTTACCATAGAGTCTGCGTTGAGCTTGATTTTCTCGACTCTACCGTAATTTTCACATTCAGCTTTCACATCTGCTTCTAATTCTCTTACCCAATCTGGCTCAGTTTCCCTATGATATTAATAAAGTGTGAATACAGACATACTAGTAGACCCAATTTTAATCCTATTACTTACTCGGCGGGATTGAACATATTGTTCAACATGACATAAGGAGATGCACTGACAGGAATGATAGGCTTGGGTCTAATACACAATTAAACAGGTTAACAATTGGAACATAGAATAAAGAAGACTATCTCAACTTACGGAGCGACAGGGGCAGCAACTACAGGAGCTGGTGCAGCAGGTTGCTCAGAGTTGGGATCTCTTGCGGCTAACTTGGCCATCAACTCAGCTCTAGAAAGAGAATTTAAAGCAACACCTTCGGTTTCTAGAACAAGAATTTGGTATAAGTATGATGACTAGGAGGTTGTAAAGTAGCAAACATACCATCATCGTCCAGATTGTAGCTGTTACCCATAGCTAAAGTATTCTTTTCAGTAACAAGACCCACCTTTAACTACATATTACATAATGATGATATTAGCAATCTTAAGTCTTGACATCTTAAAGAAATAAGCTTACATTTCTTCCGGCCAATTCAAAGCCGTTCATTTTTTCTAATGCTTGCTTTGCATCTTCACTGTTTTTGTATTGAATAAAACCGAATCCCTTCGATCTTCCAGTTTCGGGATCTATTTCGTAGATAATAATAAGAATTATAACCACTCAATTTACAGACAAATAGCTAAGCTTACCTTTGTGAAGATTGACAAAGTCCAAAGCACCAAAGGGCTCAAAGATTTGTCGCACATCATCATCTGTTAAACTAAAATGAAGTGAGCCTACATATAATCTTTGGTATAAAGGTTCAGTTGTCACTCCCAATCTGTTAATAATAAAAAAGAAGCGTTAGTAAGTCATGAAACTGACAACAATTTATCTGTGAGTAGCTTACGCATTTCGTTGAGCTTGCATGGCTAATCTATTCTTTTCGGCTTCTGACAGTTGCACGAGCACAGGAATACCTAAAAGTTTCTGCCCTGAAAGAGCCAATGCATTTTGAACAGAGGATTCTTCATAGAATTCAACATAACCAACACCTTTGGACTTCCTTGAGTTTCTATCGGTAATAATTTTAGCTTCACGAAGACGACCTGCTTGACTGAAAAAATCTTCAAGCTCACGAGTGGTTAAACGCGCTGCGAGTTGAGTGACAAACACCGTTCTTCTATCTCTATCTTCTTCGGGAACGGGTGGTGAAGGGGATCTACCATGTCTTCTACTATTAGTTCCACCTCCTCTTCTTCTATCACTATACCTATCATGAGGACTTCTGCTGCGTCTTCTAGGGCTTCGGCTGCGTCTTCTGGGACTTCTGCTGTCGCGTCGACTTCGGCTGCGTCTGTGGTAATCACGGGAAGAAGAACGTCTATGTCTTCTTTCACGGCTGGAAGAACGACGATATCTTCTGCTGCTATGTCGAGAATGTGATCGATGGTGAGAGGAACGATGGCGGGAATCGGAGCGGTGACGAGAGTCGGAACGGTGTGAAGAATGGTGTCTGGGAGAGCTATAAACAGATACAAATGAGTAAAAACGGAGAATATGAAAAGAAACAAAAAGTATATGATAAGCTTACCGGTGTTCTTCTTCTCTAGGATGTTCTTCCTGTCAAAAACAAATGAAAACAAAGAGTTAGAATTAAACTTTTTCCCTGTATTTCTTGCTTCAAAAAGCAACATTTCATTTTATACAAATGAAACGCTTTGAACAAACTTTGCAAGTGATATTTACCCTCTTTTCTTGGAAGGGAGCATCAAGCATAGCTTCAACGTCAATATCCATGTTTGTAATTGGAGTGTTTTTTGGTAATTATCTATAAAGTATTGAATAAAAGAAGAGGAAAGAAACTTTTTTTTTTTGTTTATCAACATAAAAATGGTTACGTCATCTTTAGTTTTTTTTTCTTGTTCGGCCCGAACCTTTAGTGTCAATAAAGCTCAAAAGATAGGCTTCATTTTGACTTTTCTTCAAAATTCTTCAAATATGGCAAGTGTGAAAGATATTCTCAACAAGTTCAAGTTTGAACGTGTACTATCTCACGACACTCGAACAAAGCTAGTTTATTTATTGGGACGAGTCGATGATCAAGATTGTATTATTAGCTTCGAGAAGACTCAGTTTGACGACAGTGTGATTCCAAACTTGACAACCTCGGTTGGGAGTATGAACGATTTGGTAGAAAATAATATTTATGGATGGTTTATGACACAGTTAAAGTATAATGTATTGGATACACGAGTCAAGACAATTTTCCCGGCTACTGATGTTCATATCGCTAAATACGAAGCTCAATCGCGTATGATGGTCGTCGAAACTCCAGCAAAATATCAATCTATCACGTTACCTTATATTAAGAGAATTCCAGCTAAACGTACTCAATGGGTAAATAATATCTTGGATGGATCAGCTGAAGCAGATCGTGTAATTTATCATGACCGTGACCCAGAAAGTGGATTTGTGATTTTGCCTGATATGAAATGGGATGGAACGAATGAAACTCTGTATTGGGTTGCTATATCAATGCAGTCAAACATCTTATCTTTACGTTCATTAAACGCAACCCATTTGGAATTTTTAAAGAAGTTGAGAGATACAAGTTATAAGTTGGTCAAAGAAAAAGCAAATCTAGATAAATCACAGCTTCGACTCTTTATTCATTATCAACCTTCTTACTATCACTTTCATGTGCATATCACTGCAGTCGCTTTCTCTGATGCTCCTGGTGTTGTTTCTGGTCAAGCGCATTTATTGGATACTGTCATTGATAATATCGAATTATACCCTGATTACTATCAAAAAGCAAGTATTCCATTTGTGATTGGTGAAAGACATGAATTAATCACTGAGAATGACTGGAAGTAAACTTGTGTATGTGTGTGTGTGGCTCGGCCCTTTTTTTGTTCTAAAATGGCGTGCGTGTGATTTTATATGAATAAAAAAAGTGTAACTGATAAAGCATAATTCTTCTCCTTTCTTTTTTTTAAGTTTTTTCTCTCTTTCTTTGTATGCATTTTCTTTTTTTCTTTCTTTTTTCTTTTCACTACTTATAATAATGAACGAATTTACTACTGATGCAACAACAGCACAACAAAATGAAAAAGTATTCATGATGCATGGTTCTAGAGACTTAGTTAGGCTATTAATCATTATTTTTATTGATTATTTATACCGTGTATTCGTACTAACACCTATATCCATTGTAAAGAGCTATTCAAGACACCCAATATCTATTTCGTGCCTTTTCATCTTTTTATTCCCAATCTATTTATTACTTCAATTGGCCGTATCAGTGATCAAATATTTGAATCGTCTACCAGCTTTAAATCATATCATCAACTATGTCATTGGTGATGACAATGGCAAATCCAGTTCTGCTCACTTCAGTACGCTTAGACAGCACGAGGATGAGGATGAAGAAGACGATATGCAACAATGGCTGGAAAGGTGTTCTATATGCTTTGAATCCAAATTGGATTTATGCCTGGATTTTTGTAAAGATCAATTTTGCTTACCATGTTTTCAAAAGTATGCGTGTGTGGAGTTCGTTAGGATCAATCAGTAATTAAACTATTATGTGTGCATCTATGTAGGTACGTTTCTGAAGTGGTAAAATCGTCTTGGGGACTGAGTGTCACAAAGATCAGATGTCCTGTATGCAGAGTGTACGTTCCACAAGCAGAATGGACAAAATTCGTTCCGAATTCCATTGTTGAACTGTACAATAAATTCAATCGACCTTACCGATGCTTTTCAACGTGCTGTCCCCATTGTGAAGCAGAAGTGACACCTTGTGAATATACAGCAACAACAAAGTACTTCTCAGACAGGTATGTAACACGGGCAACAAGACGTATGCATCTTTTATTTTAACTTGACATGTAATTAATACAAATTTATACTTACTCCATGCACACTTGAAGTCGCTCAAAAAACATTGCTTCCATGATCAAAGCTTACTTTGCAGAGGCAAATTTTCATGTGACAATTGAACAGCGCTTGGATCGCATATTACCCAGCTTGACAAACCAACAATACCTTTCCAGGGTTTTTGAAAAGTCAGAGTGGAAAAGCTCGACATTGCCAGATATTCACCACCAACTCATTACAAAATTAATCAAAGGATGCACAATAGTGGATCAAACAGCTCTTATAAAAACTATATCGAGGGAGATACTGCAGTTGGAAGTGAGGCCGGATTCATGGCGAAGACTGCAATTTGATCATATCGCCTTCTTTGCAAAAACAGATTGGTAAGGGAGAGGTGCTTTTTAAAAGTATGCATATTTACATAACATGATTGTATGTTTATCCACTTAGTCCTTGCTGTGAAAAAACGTTTTGCATACAGTGTAGACATAACGATAGTCATGATGGTCTATCATGCGAAGAAAATATGAAACGCCTGATACAACAGAACGAGGGCACGCAAACAAATAACGATCTATTACAAATCTTAAAGTGGAAGCTAGAAAACAGGTATGACATCTACTTATACTCATCGTCAGTCATAAACCCATTAATTTTTTGATGATATATGTATAGTCGGAACTGCCCCAATTGTTCTATAATGATCAACCGTGACGAGGGATGCAATAAAGTTGATTGTACGTTGTGTGGATTTAGCTTCTGTTGGGAATGCAAATCTATTTGGACCGAAGTTGTAAGTGGTACACACGCAATACCATGCATATGTATATTGACCTTCTTTATTTGTTCATATAATAGGGTTGTGGCTACTTTGATTGCGCTGTGATAAAAAGTAAAAAAGTCAAGCTTGATACTGGTGAACAAGACCAAGAGTTAGATTCTTTAAATAACGCCATTGCCAACAGTAGCAGTAGTGGTCAAGTAAACGTATGCATTGTTGTTGCACCTACAAATGAAAACATGACTCTAATCCTTTATTTTTGTATAATATAGAGTACCGAATTAGGAGTTCCCAACGTAGATGAAATCCACTCCAGATTGCACAATATAAACAGTGATACCCTTTGAAAAATTGAACGTTAGTGTGCCTACATACTTGTAAATAAAATTCGATCGCCAATATGGTCAAAGCACATGCACCTTCTACGATTTTACTTGTGGAATTACCTTCAACACAACTTTAAAATATACAAAAAATCGCTATAAAAGAGTTTTATCAGATGTATGCATAGTCAACATCCCTATAATCAATACGAAAGGATATTATCCTGTACAACAATGTCTTATTTATTGTTAATTGTCTTGAAAAATGGTATAGTGTCTAATATTCATCAACAAGAGTTCCCGAAGTTATCACAGAATTGATCTCCTTATACGACTCTGAGGCGAGAATAATATTGGAGGGACAAGGATACTCTCTCAAAATAGCTTCGTGGAGCTGTTGAATTGTTGTATTCAAAAGTACTCCGTCACCTTGCTGTTGAGTAAATTGCACAACACAGCTTTGAGGATCCAAGTCAGACATAATCAATTCAATTCTACACTTGACTTGACGTACTTTGGCATCTAAAAATCGAGCATTGTTTAAGTATACTAGTATGTGGATATCTTTTCGATGTTCAACTTACTGTTAGAGGGCTTAGTTTTGATTTCAGCTTTATAACGAGATACACCTGTGCGGTCACATTTTTCATAAAAGCGTGCTTCAGTAGTCTATAGTCAATAATTGTCAATATTACATCTAACTTTTGAAATAGTTTTGATAACTTACAATGTTCATCAAACGATGTAATGATCTCAAGATACCAGCAGTATGAGTACTGTACACAACGAGGGAGCATACCTTGGGTTGTTTGAAGAAGAATAAATTGTTGAGCCAAGAAGCTTTGGCGGGTTGAGAGGGAATGCTGTTATTATTATTATTATTATTATTATTATTATTATTATTATTACTTGTTGGTAAAGTAGGAGAGTTGATAGTTGAACTGTTTGAAAGCAAACTAGGTGTAGTTGGTCTATTGTTATAATTTTGTTGTTGTTGTTGTTGTTGGGCTATAGTTGAGCTACTCATGTTACTACCGCGTCGATCCATAGACTTGAAAGAAACTTGGCTGGATCTACGAGGAGCAGTGCCATTGGCGTAAACATTATGACTTGATTGCTTACTCATGATGGTCTTGAAAGTAGGAGGAATTTGACCCTTGCTACTGACTACAGGTGAATAATAACTACTATGAGTGCTTGAGCTTGTGCTACTACTACTGCTTAAAGTACTACCATCAGATAAAATGGGTGGAGGTAAAAGTCCAGAGTCGTTCTTGATGGGTACGGTTTTGATAGAAGAAGCATTGGTAATAGTAGATCTATTGTTGTGTGAAATGACAATATCTGATTGAGCAGTAGGGCGTTGTTGCTTTTGTTGTGGTTGTAGCTGTTGTTCATTAGAGTCCGTTTGGAAAAGTGACAGATCCAGCTGCTTTCTTTGTTTACGTGAGTTATTGGAACCCAAAGTGAATCCAAACTTCTTAGATACGGTGGACTCCCCTTCTTTGCTGCTGTGTCTAAAAGCATTAGGAATACGCAAAGACAGTCTTCTCGCACTCAAAGTAGCTGACTTGTTGGATTTTCGATTATTATTACTTTCGATAATCTCAATTTCATCATCATCGCCCGTGGGATCAATCTTGTTGCGTTGTAGTATGTGACTTGTTGGGCGTAAAGTAGATTTGGGAGGCACGACAGGTGAAGCAGGTTCTTCTTTCATTGAAGTTGAAGAAATGGCAAAATCTGTAGTATTGATTGGTGCCCTATTGAAGGGGTTCTTGCGTCGAAGTGTTCCTACTAAAGTGGCAGCAATAGGCTTGGATGTCGGCTGAGGGGTAGAAGGAGGCCCTGAATCAGTATTTACACTTGTAGGGTCTACAGTAGTAGTGGTCGTAGTCCTGCATATGCATAAAAATAAACGTTAAAATAATCAGACGTGCATGAAAAAGCGTTAAATACTTGTATTACCTTGTATCTTTACTGGATCGTCTGCCAGTTGATAGCACGTTTTTGACGAATCTTGCGTAGAAAGTTTCGCTCTTTTTCATTTTGGAGGAGCTCTTCTTTTCTTCAACAGCGCTGCTGTCATTATATGGCAGTGGAGGGTTAGCGGGCAAGTCCTCAAAAGCGGGAGATCTTTCGGCTCGAATAGTAGCAGCGGAGTGGCGACGCATCACTTCATTCTTATTAGGAAAGGTTGGTGATGGAATGGAATCAGAAGGCATCCAGGGAGCAACAGGTCGATTTCCTGATGTTGGATTTTTTCTTGTAGTAGCTGATGTCAAAACTACACCGCTATTTGCATCCACCATTGATAAACATCGTCTATCTCTTTCTGTGCGATGACCAATAGTGCGGTAACGTCGACGAGAGGTGTCTACATTATAATCCTTTTTTTTAGTCTACTTGCAATATATAATTATTTGTATGTACATACCAGCGTAGGAGTCTTCAGTGTCATCTTCACTTTCATCATCGTGATCAGCTTGCCAGTATCGTTCAGCATGCTGTTGCAGTAAAACATAAACGACCTTCTGCATATTGTGCCTAAACAATGAAACATGTGAATAAGTTTTTTTTGAATCTTTAAATGACATGTACTATAAATAGATAATTTACTCTTTTTGAACCAAAGCATTGATCACTGCATCGTTACTTTTCTCTCCCCATAGAAACTTGATAGTCTCCAAGATACGATCATCAATTTCGGACGCATCATTGACAGGCTGCCCAATTTCTTTTTCCGTCGGTGGAATGGGTAAGACTGAGATATTCATAGGCTCAGTTTCGCGGAACCATGGATGGGCCATAATTTGCTTCATCTAATACAATGGATTGAGAATTTCATTCAATTTCACACTACGAAGTTTTGTAATTTACATTTAATCTTTTTGAGGGATCGACAACCAAAATCCGGCGAATAAGATCTTGAGCCGAACGAGATATGTTGTCAGGCATCACATATTTGCCAGATTTTACCTTCTTCAACAACTGACGAATGTTTTCATCGTCAAAAGGAAGATGTCCAGTCAAAAGAGCATACAAAATAACACCACAAGACCAAATATCACAAGATGAACCATTGTAAGGCATGCCCTTAAATAAAGAAAATAATTAATTATTAGTTGGATTATATTTAGAAGTAAATTTTAAAAATCAAGGCACATACAGCTACGATTTCAGGACTCGCATAATGTGGAGACCTGCAATTTACAAAAGTTGTTTTAGAATCATCAGAAACTGTAATTCTTGAAAAAAGATGATATACAATACCCGCAACTAGTCTCAAGCATCGAACCCAAAGGTTGAAGTGAGGCCATACCGAAATCAGCAATTTTAATGCTGTTCCTTGAATTGAGTAACAAGTTTTCTGGTTTCAAATCACGATGGCAAATCAAATGATGATGACAATAGTCTAATCCTAGAATGATTTGCTGGAAATGATGCCTTGCCTCTGCTTCACCTAGACGGCCTTTGCTGACGAGGTATTCAAATAGTTCGCCGCCTTCAACGTATTCAAGGATAAGATGTCTATATATGTATATAAATGTTAGTTATAATCAATCAAGATTTAAACAGGGGAAGAGTGGCATAAAGTGTATTGTGCGTATTAGGAGAGTTTCTTTTTTTTTTTAGGCTTTAGGGGAAGTTATCTTTTTGACGCTTTTTTATACGAAAAGAGGGAGGGATACTTTACAAGTCTGAGGAATTCGGATCGTCAATCACATCGATTAACGACATGACATTTGGGTGGTGTATCAATTTCATAATAGCAATTTCACGTCTCACAGCTTTCTCGATGGCAGGATTGGCCGCTAAATGCGCTTTACTGATAATTTTTATGGCAACTTGCTCTCCTGTGTGTCTGTGAACACCCAACTTCACTCGGCCTTAGATATTATAAAATAGGAGTTTAGTATTAAGTGTAGGTTGTTAGTTGCTTCTTGAAAGTTTGAGATACGTTACCTGATGCACCTTTTCCCAGTGTCTTGCCGACAACATAGTCTCCAATACATTTTTTTGGTTTTTGTTGAGAATGGGTAGAAATAGCTCCAGAACTACGTCTTCTGTCTCGCATAGACCGAGATGATCGACTAGGAGAATAAGTGTTGTTATTAGTTGTGTTGTTGTTGTGTGTCGTTGTAGCTGCTGATGCTCGACGGGAGCTAGGATTCGATCTTTGATAATCAGGAATATTCGGTGGATAAAAGTAAGGTTGTGGTGTATCAGGCACAAACGGTGGCATTGTTGATTGCATTGTTATGTATTAGCGATTTGGAAAACGAAAAGGTAAAGCAAAGAAGAGAAAGATGTGGGAAGAGAAAAAAGCTTTCACAATATTTGATTTAACGTGAAGGTTAAAGTGTCAAAACGCTAATTTCAAATAATAGAAAAAAGGAGGGATCTTAAGTAAGAGATAATAAAATAGAGAAAGAAAAGGCTTATAAACAAAGGTGTGTACTGTGCTATAATGAATATACATAAAGTAGGAGGAGTTTGGATATATATGATGCTAGGAGTGAAGGAGTATTATATGAAATACATAGGGAAGAGCCTATAAAAAAGGGGACTTTGGGGGGTTTTTTTAAACCTCATGCAATAGCTCAGTACAATATTGGAAAGAAATGACTAGAATAGTGCGTGTGTGTATGTACGATATGTATAATCAACACCACATGTCTCTGCGATAAGCTAACTTCAAAACCTCCACATAACATCTATTTGTTATTCAGCAACAAGATGCTACATGAATAAACAATAAGAAACCTATATTTACCCATGTATGCATGTAATAAAATGCTTATTCGAATTTTGACGAGACAATTATTATCAAGAATCGATCTACTTTATTTTAGTTTTTAAAACAATATTTACTAGCTAAATATATATTTTATCAGTTAGAAACAATGTAAATAAAAGTCGTCCTTAATAAAGTCTTTTTTTTTTTTTTACATGCACTCGGCAGTATTGAGAGGCAAAAAGTAGGGTTTAGCATCGTTGTTTACTTTGTACGTTTTTGTTATTGCAAAAAGATGCACGTTGCATAATACTCGTCATTTTTGACTAATCTCCCGTTCGAATACTACTGTTACCACCAGTACATAACCACTCTTTAGGAGAACAAATTATAAAAAAAGATCAAAATGTGCTTTCTTACCACCTATACAAGCAATTGTAAAGACATTTAAAAAAATAGAATTCAGTACGCTCCTTTTTCATCATCTATATTTAGATTATTTATTGTAATGCAAATGCATATTCAACAATGAAAATAATGAAACAATAATCTGATCCCAGTGTATTGACGCAGTTGTATTTATTGAAAAAAATCTTCACCGTATATCACATTTTCTAAAGATACAAGATAGTCGATACGCTCATTTATGCCATTAGTTATTCTCTTCATATCTTCCTGATGTTCATTAACTTTTTTCGACTCATGAGCAGCCCATTTACTTAATAATTTCAGATTTTCCTTCCCGTGTATCGACCACCATCTTTTATCATCACTGTTTGTGTACCCACGGCCAATGATAATTATACCATAAGCCCAATAAGGTTCACTGTTTCTAAAACCAGCTGCAATGTTCAAGTGATCCATTATATCGTTGAACATCCAATATTCATTACCAAACATGTCACACCCTAGATTTTGCAATCGCTTTTCCGCTTTCTGAGTGTGGATTGCTAATTCTAGCTTTTTCCTGAATAAATTTTGATTTTCGTCTCTTATCAGTGTTTCTAATGTATCCAAATCACTTCGAGCTTTCTGCAATTCTTTTTCTTTCCCCTTTGTTGCTTGGAGTAAATGTATTCGGTTTGATAACGAGGTTCGATTTGATACATTGACAAGGTTTTCTTGTATCCAATCTTTTTGATATTTCTTAAATTCCAACGCTTCGTCTCTTAGCTCTTTAGTCATTGTGTTTTTTCCAGCAGCTAGTAGATTTTGTCTAATTTGGTTATCATATAAGAGCAGCTCGAGTAGCATATTAATCATTTTGATTTCGTCTTCAGAGGATATTAAATTGCGATTTTTTGATTTTTGATATTTTTTAATATGATTGGCAAATTCTTCTCTTTCTTTGTCCTCATCTACGTCCATCATATCGCATTCCTCATCATTACTTTCATTGCATCTCTCCTTCTGCTTAATATCACGGGTGGTTGGTACTGGGATATCTTTGAATTCAGCTTTAGACAGTAGTTCGGCAATAGCTTGCCATCGCTGTCCAGTCATTCCTTCCGATATTAATATGTCAAGCATTGCGCTGTGTTTTCCTTCTCTATCATAGTATAAATTGTTCAACTTTTTATCAACTATCCAGTCATTCAGGATTTTCTTTGCCAGTGAAGGTATTGATTCTTCCTCTCTTTCTTGCAGATATTCGAAATTTGAGGTATTGTGCATGATGGTGAGAAATTGCCAAACAATATAGGCCCCAAACTTCTTTATACGCCAATCACCCTGGACATTCTGCAAACTACTCAGAAGTCTGTTATCGAATCCATAAATATCACCAAATCTAAAAATAAATTCCCTGATTTGCAAACGAATCCATATCTCTTCCTCTGAATATAAAAGTTTAATTGGTGTCAAATCTGGAGGTTTTATAAGAGCCTCTTCTTTTTTGCTGGTTGGTTCAATGTTGAACACCAATTTTGGTCCACTCTTCGCTCTATCAGTGATGTAAATTAGACTAATCCTAATCATCTTTGCAATATTTTCACTTACGCAGAACATTTTGAGCAAAATCTAAAAGCATCCAGAGTTCGATTAGTGGAAGATTTTCATATAGCTAATGCCCAAAATTATACTTTACTTGCAATCGCAAACATTGCGGCAAACGAGGCAAGCCCACTTGGGGGACTTTGTATCAATGTGTTCAATATTTTTGCCCTTCTTGTTCACAAATTTAGCAGTATCGTTGTTTGCGATCCATTCCAAATTCTCCTTAACTTTTGCCACAGTGCATTCTTCGCAGAAACTTAAAGGACATTGTTTTTGTGTATTTGGGTCTATAGCAGTACATTTGATTCTCTTTATATATTTCTGAATATAGCTTGAAGGTTACTACATAGAATTTTACAAAAATTGATAGCCTCCTACTCACACTGCATCTTTTACAAGGATCTGGGTGCTCTTCAATATTATTCTTTATTCCAATGTTTAAATCTTGAATCGACTTTTCCAACCTTTTGGTGTAATCGCTGAGACTTTGTTTGAGTGTGTACGTGTCTTTCTTAGTGATGTTGGGAGCACCAAAAGACGAAAAGCAAAGCCTTTGAAAAAAAAAAAAGAACGTCAGTTCAACCTTTTTTCAGTTTTTGAAAAAAGTACAATAACAATACTTTGTCTGTTGATATTTTGGTTTGATCACTTCAGAATTCTTTGCTTTTGCCATTGAACACAACTGACACGAAATATTTGGGTCTATAGCAGTACATTTGATTCTCTTTATATATTTCTGAATATAGCTTGAAGGTTACTACATAGAATTTTACAAAAATTGATAGCCTCCTACTCACACTGCATCTTTTACAAGGATCTGGGTGCTCTTCAATATTATTCTTTATTCCAATGTTTAAATCTTGAATCGACTTTTCCAACCTTTTGGTGTAATCGCTGAGACTTTGTTTGGTATTGTCAGAGTCTTTCTTAGTGATGTTGGGAGCACCAAAAGACGAAAAGCAAAGCCTTTGAAAAAAAAAAACGAACGTCAGTTCAACCTTTTTTCAGTTTTTGAAAAAAGTACAATAACAATACTTTGTCTGTTGATATTTTGGTTTGATCACTTCAGAATTCTTTGCTTTTGCCATTGAACACAACTGACACGAAAAACGCGAGTTTATGAAAAATATTGTTTGGCGTTTTTTATACGTGACTTTTTTTGGCCGCTGTTGATTGGCCATAGTGAAAAATGCGTTGGTTTAAGGTGACAGTCGGATTCCATTGTCTCTTTTGAAATACGGGCACATCTCATGGCATAAGTAACTTTACTAGGAGCAAAGAACTTTTATACAAATAATCTCCCTTAAATTGATTATTCGAAGGCGTTTAGCTCAAATAAACAAGTGATGTGTTCCAAACGACCCCAATTTTGTTAAAAAGAAATAGAGCCTTTGCCATGTTATAGGCTATGTAAATCTTTCATTTTTTTGAGGACTAAAGCTTGCTCTGGCAGTGGTGCAAAAAATCCAGAAGAAAGTCTAATTGCATGCTTCCTTTTGCAATAATCATCATAACACAATTTAAAAAAGTTTATCATACATTTATAAACTTTCGGAAATCGCCAAAACTGTAGAAGGAAATATGGTTTTCACTAGGCGACTATCAAAAATAAGAAGCTAGCATCTTAATTGATGAGTTTAGCGAAGGCGAATCCTTCTCCCGCAGAAGATTCTTGACTCTGCCTCTTCTGACTTTAGCCTTTCGTAAAGTATATTATGGAAACACGCCATGTTTAAACTAAAAGTGAAGACTTGGTCCAACAAATAGAACGGTTGCTTGCAATTATCAAACTCTAGATTTCTTAACATTTGAAATTTATCTATGTACTATTTCTTTTTTCGTGCAATTTTGATACATACCCAAGACAACTTAGAACCACATTATGTAAAGAGCAGTTTTTCTGCGGAAGTGGTATGAGAACAATACGAAAGAGAAATTTAAGAAACTCATTTTATCCAGTTGAGTATCTAGACTATTGAATGCTATACTCGATGATCAAATATAAATAAAAATGTTATATGTACGAAGACGAGAATGATCTCATAGAATAGAAGCACGCAGAAGACAACAAGATTTTCTGGGAACGGAGGAAATTTTAGGAAATGATATTTCCAGAGAAGACAAAACCGACTAAACAGGCTATACACGAGGGCCTTTTGTATTTACCTGATATTTTAAATTTAAAGGCAAAAATGTAAACCCTGGGGAGCATGAGTTATCTACCGAAGAATTGATACATAACATGTGATATATAGTATAATATGTGTCTTATCCTTTTGATGCAATTTGCAGTAAAGAATGTACTCTGCTTTACACGTCATATTTGATTGGCAGACACAAATAATGAAAAAAAAAGTGTAACTTGCATATTTTGTTGCAGCATTAAACAATATTTAAAAATATCTTTCCTTCTCTCTTTTCACACTTAGTAAAGTTTTTCTCACTAATAATCATAATAACTTAAAAAGTATGATCCTCTTCTCCCTTCACTCACACTTGGTTCCTGAAGCCATCATGCAAACTTCCAATACCCAAATGAAGTATATCCAAAGGATTAGAACCAATAAATTCAACATTGTAGAGTACTTCCAGCTCTTTGATTTCAAAAATAGAGAAGTTGCGAATAAATCATTCAGAGATTTGATAAACGCAATACTGTCCGTCCCTAATTTTAGCAAAAACTTGACATCATTCGCGGAATATCACTATATAAACGACTGCTCTGTAAGTGATGTTTGAGTGCCGATATTTCCTGAAGCTCATATTTTTTCCATGCGTCGTATACAGATCTTAGATTCTGACGAAGCTGTGCTATACTGGTCTGAAAAAGTGAAGAAGTCTATCAAACAGATTAATGATGAGATTTTTATGAAAAAAGAAAAATTAAGCGCATTGCAAACCCTGGAAAAGGTAAATTCGCTGATAGAAAATAAGGTATTTACTGTTCGAAATGACTCGTACTTTTATGCGTACTTTATATGCTTGTTCCAATTATTAAGAGCCTCTAGAACTTTGATGTGTCAAATTTAGACAGTAAGGACGAATCTTTGGTGAAAAATAAAGAAATAGAAAATGAAGTAACAACGCATCATTTGAAGGTATTAATAATGCAAAATTTTTGTCACTTTCATTAACGAATGATACTTACCCATTTATGAAATTAATATAGAGAGAGTTTTCTGAAACAAGGTACGTAATAACAACCAACATGCATCATTTGTAAACTGGCTCGGAATTACCCTAATATAAAGTGTCGAAATGACTACTTAGTACAATAGAACAAGAATTGCAAATGACCGAAGTTGCTTCAAATTCTTCCAAGCCTCACGAACTATCATTCACACGTTTGAGTGAAATAACTGCCGTAGACATTGTGGATAGTGTAGAGCGAGTACCGAAAATAATTGATGATATCAATATGAGTACATTCCTGGCCAATTTCAGACCAATTTTAGACAACGTTCAATGGTATATTGGAAGTAAAAACGTCTTAAAAGCATGGATGATGTACAAATCAGTATGTGCTGGCAAGTGCAATAGTGAGGGCTTGTCTGTCGAAAACGACCCCCAAGCTGTGTTGTAAGATTTTACCAAGTACTTGATTTGCAAATGCATGGTGAATCTCATTGAAATTCAATATATACAGGGCTTTATCTCATATAATGTTCATCAAATCGAGGGGTAATTCAACATCAATAGCCGATCAATTTGGAAGAGAGTCGATGCCAGTGCTTTTAAAAAGCATCAAAGAAAAACTTGGAATAAAAGATAGATATTCATTCAACGCTATCGCTGCAGACGAGACATTAGCTGTTTTAGAGGTATAGTAACAATAAGAATAACAAATCGTATATCGTTAGCTTGCATAACATTAATAATCAAAATTTTATTTCAGAATTTATTGCACAAAAAGACAGGAAAGAGACGAAATACTGCCAAACAAATTATGAACTGTGCATATACTTTGCCTGAGCATGAATACTTAATTTTATCTGAGCTGGTATCAATGTACGTGTGAAAACCTGAGAAATTCAATACCTTATCCATAAACTAAGTTTTCATTTGTTAATAACTTGTATAGGGTTAATTACCTGCCAAGAAAGCCTACACCTGGTATTGAAAAAGATACGGAATCATTTCTTGCAGATTACGCTGTACCCGTACTCCGCCCATTATTCGAAAATGTCAATTCTAAACTAAAAATGAAATGGTGAGTTAGAAGGGAAATGTCTTTCAATGACGAAATACTCATGTAAATATCAAGGTGGAAATCCCAAAATTCGAATCAAAGCAGTCAAGTAGAGGTGTACTCGCTGCTACCATCTTCTCGGATCTCCTTAGCTTTTGGAAAAGTGACAACTCTTACAGGAGATGCGCATTTGGACAGCTTCTCAATATCTGCAGACTTGGTTGGCCTTGCTATTCGCGCAAAATCCACAATAGATAATCACTTGCAATCAAAGGTTCGTAATGTGATGTTCTTTCATATAGTTGGTGAGTTGAAATATGATGTACAAGTGGGTTTTCTCTGCTAATTTTTCGATTATAAATTTGATTCAGATTTTAAGGTCACTTTCTATATCATGGCCCTTTTACATGAGGGCATGTATTCAATGATAGATATCGCCGAGATTGACATTCCCAGTTGCGCAGAAGACTTGTTAAGATTCGCCTCCAATCTCCATATTTCATTAGCTGTGTCACAAATATTCAGGGATAGTTGTTGTGCCCTGAAAATCAAGAACACGGAAAGAAAAGGATACTTTAGACCAACACTATCAACACCCAAATTCGATCAGTTATTGAATTATTATAGAGAATTCTGAACGTAGACCTGTAGCGTATCTGTGCAGAGTGCTATAATTTTTTTCCCGAAATTCTTATTACATATTTCTATGTAAGTTTATATCAAACGCATATTCTCTGTACATTGGGACTAGATATTCCCTCTATTATAAAAAAAAGTAGTATATTTACATTGATTGACTATTACGTAATAAATTTGAAAAGAAAGATATGCTAATCCCATACATACTATCATACGATTCACATTTGGCTACGAAAAAATATTGACTTTCTAAAATTAAATCTTTATTAAAGGTGCCTCATTATTTTTTAGGCAAAGAAGGTTTACCACCCTCCATCATGTGAGCTGACTGAGGAGCAAATTTCTTAATAGCAGCAATCAACTCGGGGAATCTCAATGGTTTGGTTACATATTCATCCTGTAAAAAAATGTTGCTTAGTTCAAGATCAAGACAAGCAACTAGAAAATGATGTTCTTACCATGCCTGCCTGCAAGCATTTTTCTCTGTCCCCAATCATTGCATGTGCAGTGAGAGCGATAATAGGAATGTGAGACTTTGTATTAGAGCTATGTTCAATTTCTCGGATCTTCTGGGTTGCTTCGAAACCGCCCATAACAGGCATTTGCACATCCATCAAAATCAAATCAAAGTTTTGAGATTCGTAAGCCTCGACTGCCAATTTACCGTTGGCCACTACTTTGACATGATGACCAAACTTTTCCAGTATACGAACGGCTAATTTCTGGTTAACATCGTTATCTTCAGCTAAAAGGACTTCTAAAGGAACAGTCTTGGATGCATCACTTGGGAGAGCAGCATGACTCTCTAGTGCAGGTAACACAACATCGGCCATATCAGCTAGGTTAGTAGGTGAATTGATGTATCCAGTAATGCCTAAATCAATACAGAGTTTCATGTTTAGAAGATGCACTTCGGGTGCAATTAATACAATAGGGGTGTAACGAAGAGGTACGATTTCTCTAATTTTTTCAGCAAAGGCCATTTTATCGACGATGACAGTATCAAAGAAGGGCGCATGCTTGCTTTTGCTTGATTTAGCATTGGAAATGGTAGCTGCTTCTTCAATACTAGATACGCGATACGGCTTGAGCCCCAACTCATTGATCTTGTCCATAACTCCGGATTGATCATTCATACTATCCAGGAACAAAATTCGTCTGTTTTTGAAACGACGCAACTTGGACACAACCTCCTTTTCATCAAGACTGAATCGGAACAGGTTCATAGTGAAGTAAAATTGTGAGCCACGTCCGTATTTGGATTCAACCCATAAATCACCTCCCATCAATTGAACAAGGTGTCTAGAAATAGATAGACCAAGGCCAGTTCCACCATATTCGCGACTGAAAAATTGGAAACCAAAATTAATTAGAAATTATGCAATTTAAAGAATTACTTGTTTCTCACTTACGTTGTACTTCCATCAGCTTGACAAAACGTATCGAAAATGACGTGCAGTTTATCCTCCTGGATACCAATACCCGTATCACTGACACATAATTCCAGTCTAACAGTGCTATCTTGCATACGAACAGCTCTTGTACGGAGTACAACTTCACCCTGTGTGGTGAATTTGACAGCATTACCAATGAGATTAGTGATTACTTGTCTTAAACGAAGAGGGTCACCAATTAATTGATCAGGAATAGATTGATCAACATGATATATCAAGTCGAGTTTCTTCTGGTTTGCTTTAACTGCTAATGTCTTCAGCACACTGAATATAGCAGAGCGAAGCGAGAATGGAATGGATTCAATGGTCATGCGACCAGCTTCAATCTTTGAGATATCCAAAATGTCATCAATGATTGTTAACAAACTGTTGGCCAAACTAGAGACAATCATCAAATTTTCTCTTTGTTGTCTATTCAATTCAGTTTCCAAGGTGAGAGATGTCATACCAATGATACCATTCATGGGCGTACGAATTTCGTGGGACATATTAGCCAAGAACTCACTCTTGGATCTATTCGCCAATTCAGCAGCTTCTCTTGCCAAACGATTCTTTTGAATAGCATCACGCAAGGAGCCCACCATTTGATTAATTTTTGTTTTGAGAGAATCCATTTCACCAGAAGCTTCAACAGTAATTAGTCTGGAGAAATCATTTTCGGTTGCGGCGGCAGAAATTTGAGCAAAGGCGCGCACTTGAGTGGTAAGATTAGATGCCATAGTATTGACATTGCTGGTAATCTCACGCCAAACACCCTCAACATCCATAACTTGGGCTTGCACGCCAAGCTTGCCCTCGGTACCTACTTCTCTTGCAACTCTAGTAACTTCAGAAGCGAATGAACTTAGTTGGTCCACCATAGTGTTGATAGTATTTTTGAGTTCGGCAATTTCTCCGTGTACTTCAACTTCAATCTTTTTGCTCAAGTCGCCTTGAGCTACAGCCTTACAGACAGCGGCAATTGCACGCAGTTGGTCCGTCAAATTGCTTGCCATCAAGTTAACGTTGTCAGTTAGATCTTTCCAAGTGCCGTCTACACCAACAATAGCTGCTTGGCCGCCGAGCATACCTTCGGTACCCACTTGTCTAGCAACTCTTGTGACCTCAGCAGCGAACACCCGTAATTGGTCAACCATGTCATTGACAGTTTCCCTAAATAAAGTATTAGCAACGACGCATTTATTACCCCTTAAAAAAAACTTACTTTAGTTCTCGAATTTCGCCGCGAGTTTCTACTTCGATCTTCTTGGATAAATCGCCACTTGCGACAGCTGTGGTTACCTCTGCAATAGATCTTACTTGTGTCGTCAGATTTGCAGCCATGATGTTTACATTATCAGTGAGATCTTTCCAGGTTCCAGCAACACCCTGTACAATGGCTTGACCACCTAATTTACCCTCAGTGCCTACTTCACGAGCGACACGAGTTACTTCCGAAGAGAATTCACGCAATTGGTCAACCATAGAGTTGACAGTGATTTTTAAATCTAAAATTTCGCCACGAGTTTCCACATGAATTTTCTTGGACAAGTCGCCATTTGCAACAGCTTTAGTTACTTCAGCAATGGATCGTACTTGAGAAGTCAAGTTTGCAGCCATTATGTTTACATTGTCCGTGAGTTCATTCCAAGTACCAGCAACGCCTTGGACAACAGCTTGACCACCCAATTTACCTTCAGTACCCACTTCTTTCGATACACGAGTCACTTCCGAAGCAAAAATACGAAGTTGGTCCACCATGTTATTAACAATATTCTTGAGATCAAGTATTTCACCGCCAGACTCCACCTCAATTTTCTTGGACAGATCACCTAAAGCGACAGCCTTCGTAACCTCAGCGATAGATCTTACTTGGTTTGTCAAGTTTGCAGCCATAATATTTACGTTGTCCGTTAATTCGAACCACGTGCCAGCAACCCCCTTTACAACAGCTTGGCCACCTAGTTTACCTTCTGTACCTACTTCTTTGGATACACGAGTAACCTCGGAGGCAAAAATACGCAATTGGTCCACCATACCATTGACTATATCTTTTAGTTCCAATATTTCACCTCTGGTTTCAACCTCGATCTTCTTTGAGAGATCACCCAATGCAACAGCTTTGGTCACTTGAGCAATCGAACGCACCTGAGTTGTTAGGTTTGCAGCCATGGTGTTCACATTATCTGTGAGATCCAACCAGGTACCGGCAACACCTTCTACCATCGCTTGGCCACCAAGTTTGCCTTCGGTACCGACCTCTTTTGACACACGTGTGACTTCAGCAGCGAACACTCGAAGTTGATCCACCAT
>KK076445.1:132206-217745 GCA_000587855.1 Mucor irregularis B50
TACAACAGCTTGGCCACCTAGTTTACCTTCTGTACCTACTTCTTTGGATACACGAGTAACCTCGGAGGCAAAAATACGCAATTGGTCCACCATACCATTGACTATATCTTTTAGTTCCAATATTTCACCTCTGGTTACGTACACACTCTTCTTTGAGAGATCACCCAATGCAACAGCTTTGGTCACTTGAGCAATCGAACGCACCTGAGTTGTTAGGTTTGCAGCCATGGTGTTCACATTATCTGTGAGATCCAACCAGGTACCGGCAACACCTTCTACCATCGCTTGGCCACCAAGTTTGCCTTCGGTACCGACCTCTTTTGACACACGTGTGACTTCAGCAGCGAACACTCGAAGTTGATCCACCATATCATTCACAGTGTCCTTAAGATCAAGAATCTCACCACGAGTCTCAACTTCAATCTTCTTTGATAGATCACCATTGGCGACAGCCTTGGTAACTTGAGCGATAGATCTTACTTGAGTAGTTAAATTGGCAGCCATGGTATTAACATTGTCAGTCAAATCCATCCAGGTGCCTGCAACACCCTCTACAGTAGCTTGGCCACCCAATTTACCTTCAGTACCTACTTCTTTAGCAACACGAGTTACTTCCGAGGCAAATACACGAAGTTGGTCGACCATGTCGTTCACAATGTTTTTAAGATCAAGGATTTCACCACGGGTTTCCACCTCGATCTTCTTTGATAAATCACCACTAGCTACAGCTTTGGTAACTTCAGCAATAGAGCGTACTTGAGTAGTCAAATTAGCAGCCATGATGTTGACATTATCAGTGAGCTCATTCCAAGTTCCGGCAACGCCTTGGACAACAGCCTGACCACCCAATTTACCTTCGGTTCCTACTTCTTTAGACACACGAGTTACTTCTGATGCAAAAATACGCAGTTGGTCCACCATGTTATTCACGATATTTTTTAAGTCTAATATTTCTCCACCAGACTCAACTTCAATCTTCTTAGACAAGTCACCAAGAGCAACGGCTTTCGTAACCTCGGCAATGGAACGCACTTGATTAGTGAGATTAGCAGCCATGATATTGACGTTATCTGTCAATTCGTACCAAGTACCAGCCACGCCTTTCACGACTGCCTGACCGCCTAATTTGCCTTCCGTTCCCACTTCTTTGGATACACGAGTTACTTCAGATGCAAAAATTCGTAGTTGGTCTACCATATCGTTTACAATATTCTTTAACTCAAGAATTTCACCCCTTGTCTCAACTTCAATCTTCTTTGAGAGATCACCTAATGCAACAGCTTTGGTCACTTGAGCGATCGAACGTACTTGAGTTGTTAGGTTTGCAGCCATGGTGTTCACATTATCTGTGAGATCCAACCAGGTACCGGCAACACCTTCTACCATCGCTTGGCCACCAAGTTTGCCTTCGGTACCGACCTCTTTTGACACACGTGTGACTTCAGCAGCGAACACTCGAAGTTGATCCACCATGTCATTTACAGTATCCTTAAGATCAAGAATCTCACCACGAGTTTCAACTTCAATCTTCTTTGATAAATCACCATTGGCGACAGCCTTGGTAACTTGAGCGATAGATCTTACTTGAGTGTTAAATTGGCAGCCATAGTATTGACATTATCAGTCAAATCCATCCAGGTACCAGCAACACCCTCTACGGTAGCTTGGCCACCCAATTTACCTTCAGTACCTACTTCTTTAGCAACACGAGTTACTTCTGAGGCAAAGATACGGAGTTGATCTACCATGGAGTTGACAGTGATCTTCAAATCCAAGATTTCACCACGAGTTTCTACTTCAATCTTTTTAGATAAATCACCACTAGCAACGGCCTTGGTAACTTCAGCAATGGATCGTACTTGAGAGGTCAGGTTTGCGGCCATTATGTTAACATTGTCCGTGAGTTCATTCCAAGTACCAGCAACGCCTTGAACAACAGCCTGACCGCCCAATTTACCTTCAGTACCCACTTCTTTAGATACACGAGTTACTTCCGAAGCAAAAATACGAAGTTGGTCCACCATGTTATTAACAATATTCTTAAGATCTAGTATTTCTCCTCCGGATTCCACTTCAATTTTCTTTGACAAATCACCTAAAGCAACAGCCTTGGTAACTTCTGCGATAGATCTCACTTGATTTGTGAGGTTCGCAGCCATGATGTTGACATTATCTGTTAACTCATACCAGGTACCCGCAACTCCTTTAACAACTGCTTGACCACCTAGTTTGCCCTCCGTACCTACTTCTTTAGATACGCGAGTTACTTCAGACGCAAAAATTCGTAGTTGATCAACCATATCATTCACAGTGTCTTTCAAATCTAAAATTTCACCCCGAGTTTCAACTTCAATCTTCTTGGATAGATCGCCATTGGCGACAGCTTTGGTAACTTGAGCAATCGATCTTACTTGAGTAGTCAAATTGGCAGCCATGGTGTTCACATTATCAGTGAGATCTAACCAAGTACCAGCAACACCTTCAACCATCGCTTGGCCACCTAGCCTACCCTCTGTACCCACTTCTTTCGAAACACGTGTGACTTCAGCAGCAAATACTCTTAGTTGATCCACCATGTCATTCACTGTGTCTTTCAGATCAAGGATTTCACCGCGAGTTTCGACTTCGATTTTTTTTGATAAGTCGCCATTAGCCACCGCCTTAGTAACTTGAGCAATCGATCTAACTTGCGTTGTTAAATTTGCAGCCATAGTGTTCACATTGTCAGTCAAATCCATCCATGTGCCTGCAACCCCTTCCACTGTGGCCTGGCCGCCGAGTTTGCCTTCGGTACCTACTTCTTTAGCGACACGTGTAACTTCTGAAGCAAAAATCGAAGTTGATCCACCATGGAGTTAACAATATTCTTCAAATCAAGTATCTCACCGCCAGATTCAACTTCAATCTTTTTAGGATAAATCACCAAGAGCGACAGCTTTCGTCACTTCAGCAATGGAACGCACTTGATTCGTAAGATTGGTAGCCATGGTGTTAACATTATCAGTTAAATCCTTCCACGTGCCATCAACGTTGGGAACGCGAGCCTGACCACCCAATTTACCCTCTGTACCTACTTCACGAGCGACTCGGGTTACTTCTGAAGCAAAAACACGAAGTTGATCCACCATCTCATTGACAGTATTCTTCAAATCTAGTATTTCACCACGAGTTTCTACCTCAATTTTCTTTGAAAGGTCACCACTTGCTACAGCTTTAGTCACTTCGGCAATGGATCTCACTTGAGTTGTCAAATTGGCAGCCATAATGTTGACTTCAATCTTCTTTGATAAATCACCATTGGCGACAGCCTTGGTAACTTGAGCGATAGATCTTACTTGAGTAGTTAAATTGGCAGCCATGGACGTACACACTATAAATCACCAAGAGCGACAGCTTTCGTCACTTCAGCAATGGAACGCACTTGATTCGTAAGATTGGTAGCCATGGTGTTAACATTATCAGTTAAATCCTTCCACGTGCCATCAACGTTGGGAACGCGAGCCTGACCACCCAATTTACCCTCTGTACCTACTTCACGAGCGACTCGGGTTACTTCTGAAGCAAAACACGAAGTTGATCCACCATCTCATTGACAGTATTCTTCAAATCTAGTATTTCACCACGAGTTTCTACCTCAATTTTCTTTGAAAGGTCACCACTTGCTACAGCTTTAGTCACTTCGGCAATGGATCTCACTTGAGTTGTCAAATTGGCAGCCATAATGTTGACATTATCAGTGAGCTCAAACCAAGTGCCGGCGACGTTAGGAACACGGGCCTGACCACCTAGTTTACCATCTGTGCCTACTTCCTTAGATACACGCGTGACCTCTGAGGCGAAAATACGAAGTTGATCCACCATGTCGTTAACGATATTCTTCAAATCTAAAATTTCACCACGAGTTTCCACCTCAATTTTTTTAGACAAATCACCACTAGCAACGGCCTTCGTGACTTCAGCGATAGAACGGACCTGAGAAGTTAGATTGGCGGCCATAATGTTAACATTGTCTGTGAGCTCGTTCCATGTACCAGCAACACCTTGTACAACAGCCTGACCACCAAGTTTTCCTTCTGTTCCTACTTCTTTCGACACACGTGTAACTTCGGATGCAAAAATACGAAGCTGGTCTACCATGTTATTGACGATATTTTTGAGCTCTAGGATCTCACCACCTGACTCAACTTCAATCTTTTTAGACAAGTCGCCGTTTGCTACAGCTTTCGTTACTTCCGCAATGGATCGCACTTGATTTGTGAGGTTTGCAGCCATAATGTTGACATTATCTGTGAGTTCGTTCCAAGTGCCAGCAACACCCTGTACAATAGCTTGACCCCCTAACTTGCCTTCAGTTCCAACTTCTTTAGATACACGCGTGACCTCAGAGGCAAAGACGCGCAACTGATCCACCATGTTATTAACGATATTTTTTAAATCTAATATTTCTCCACCACTTTCAACTTCAATCTTTTTTGAAAGATCGCCTAAAGCAACTGCTTTTGTGACTTCAGCAATAGAGCGCACTTGATTTGTCAGATTGGTGGCCATATGATTGACGTTATCAGTCAAATCCATCCAGGTACCATCTACATTAGGAACGAGCGCCTGACCACCTAATTTACCATCTGTACCCACTTCTTTCGCCACTCTCGTGACTTCGGCAGCAAATACATTCAATTGATCCACCATGTTGTTTACAGTGTTTTTTAGATCCAAGATTTCACCTTGTGTCTCCACATCAATCTTTTTGGATAAGTCACCCTTAGCAACAGCCTTGGTCACGGTTGCGATGGATCTCACTTGTGTGGTTAAATTAGCGGCCATAGTATTCACATTATCCGTGAGATCTTTCCAAGTACCACTGACACTGGGAACAATGGCTTCACCGCCTAATTTTCCTTCTGTGCCTACTTCGCGTGCTACACGTGTTACTTCGGATGCAAATACTCTCAATTGATCCACCATGTTGTTGACTGTATCTTTCAGGTCAGAAATTTCACCACTGACATCGACTTGAATTTTCTTTGATAGATCTCCATTGGCAACAGCTTTAGTTACTACAGCGATGGAACGCACTTGGGTTGTTAGATTGGTGGCCATAGTGTTGACGTTATCCGTTAAATCTTTCCATGTGCCATCTACATTAGGCACCCTTGCCTGTCCGCCAAGTTTTCCTTCTGTACCTACTTCACGGGCAACACGTGTGACCTCGGAAGCAAAAACACGGAGTTGATCCACCATGTCGTTCACTGTGTTTTTTAGGTCCAAGATTTCACCTCGCGTTTCCACTTCAATCTTTTTCGATAAATCTCCCATGGCCACAGCTTTAGTGACTTCGGCGATAGATCTGACTTGTGTTGTAAGGTTTGCGGCCATGGTATTTACGTTGTCAGTCAGATCCTTCCATGCCCCGCCTACGTCTTTCACCACGGCTTGGCCACCTAATTTACCCTCCACACCAACTTCTAACGACACTCTCCGGACTTCTGCCGAGAACAATATAAGCTGATCCACCTATTTCGAAAATGTATGTATGAGTGACACCTGTGTGAATCTAATTAAACTAATTTCCTTTTTTTTTACCATCTTGTTCATTGATTTTTTAGCTCTAAAACTTCGCCTTGTGCATTAGCCTTCACTTTTTTGGATAGGTCACCACGAGCAACTGCTTTTGCTACAACAGCGATATCTCTAACCTGATTTGTAATCTTCGATGCCATCATATTCACATTGTCTGTAAGATCCTTCCATGTACCGGCCACGTCTTTCACTACAGCTTGACCACCGAGAATACCTTCAGTTCCAACCTCAAGTGACACACGTGTCACTTCTGTAGCGAATATAGAAAGCTAAAAATAAAATAAGGTTAGTCTACTCTGTTTAAATTCATTCAAACCCTAGAAAAAATTTACCTGATCCACCATGGTATTAATTGTATTTTTAAGATCCAGCATTTCACCTCGTACTTCAACAGTGACCTTTTTAGTTAAATCGCCTCGAGCCACGGATTTGGAAACTTGAGCGATATCTCTCACTTGGTTCGTTAAATTTGCAGCCATTGTGTTTACATTATCCGTTAATTCTTTCCAGATACCATCTGCACCTTGTACCTTGGCTTGAGCACCCAATTTTCCCTCTGTGCCTACTTCATGAGCCACTCTTGAAACTTCGGAAGCGAAAAGATTCAATTGATTAACTGCAGCAAAAAAAAAAAAAAAAAAAAAAAACTGAGTGTCAACTGCAACATGATCTAAAACAAATTTTTGTAACACTCTAAAATTACCCATTGTGTTGAATGTATTCTTCAACAAAAGTGTTTCACCTTTTACAGGTACAGTCATTGCCTTACTAAGGTCACCTCTTGCAATAGCAGTCGACACATCAGCAATATCCCTTACTTGCTCTAGATGGTTTCGGGTCATACTATTTAAATTAACGACAAAATCCCGCCAAAGACCTTTCATTTCTCTTCCGCAACGAGCTTGTACACCTAATTTTCCATTCACAGCGGTCTCGTGAGCTACGAAATTGACCTCATCAGCGACAATTTGTAAACGATCCGCCATAGCATTTACAGCGTTCTTTAATGTATTAATTGGGGCATTCGATTCGACAACAGTTCCGGATACAACACAACGTTCATGTTCACAAGTTACGCGTCGGCCAAGGTCACCGTTAAAGACACAAGAGGCGACTTTCACGGCTTGAATGACACAATCAGGACAAACAATGTTATCAGAACTAGTTTGGGCAGTAGCAGCAGGGAAAGACAAGATAGAGGGAGACATAGTATTACCAAAATAAACAGGATAAGCATTGGCAGCAGAGGAAATATTGAAAGGAGGGGTTGATACAGTAGAAGAAGCAGTTGAGGCAAGTCCAGCATTAGCAGTTAAAGATTCGATCATGTTAGTAGTAGTAGCAGCTAATACATATGTATATTAATAAGGATTTAAACTTTTAGTGTAATTATTCGCTATTAATTACCAAAATAACCTCCTTGAGGAAGTTCGGGAATAGTATTGGGCATTTGACGATAAGAAGCTTCTAATTTTTCGAGCAAAGACGAATCATGTACTGAAGTCAAGTTATCTTCGGAGGTAGTATTGGTTTCCTCATCATTTTCTTTGATTTCTTCAATCTTCTTTGTTTTATTATGCGTGACCTTTGGCTCCTCGTGATGAGATGTAGGAATAGCAGTTAATAACTGATGTTGTTGCTGAATCATGATACGGCATCTTAAATTTTCTGTTTCCAATTGCAGCTGACGTTGAGCTATTTTCTTCAAATTTAATTCAAGAGCATTAAACAAGTCCGCATCTTCTTTGGAAAGTTGCTCTAATAAATTCTCGGTCTTGGTATTGTTATTATTTGATAAACAATGGTCGATATTTCCTTGTTCTAAATTATGTACAAGATCATGAACATAACGAAGAACACTCATGTCTGAAGTTTTAGTTGTGGTAGTTGTTGCAGTTGTTGATGAAGTAGATGTAGAAGTAGATGAGGAAGTTGAATTAGGTGTTGGTGTTGTTGGAGTATCTGTTGTTTCTTTTTCTTTGGGTTTATTAATATTATTATCACGAACTCTTTTTTTTATTATAGGTGAATTGTCTCCGGCACAAGAACGTTTCATTAGCGCTCTTTTATATTTTCTTTTCAAAAATATGAATAGTTTCCTTTTGGTGGTGGCAGACTAGTATTGCTATTTGTTATTGATTGTGGGTCTGCTGCAATTCAAAGTAAATAGTAGGCTAAAGAAATGGTATTTTGCCTTGAAAAAAAAAAGAGTGGAGTAAATATAGAAGAAGATGAGATACAATAAATACAAGAAATTATTATGTACAAAAGGTTAAGTTTTCTTTTTTTTAAAAAAAGAAGTAAAAGAAAAAAGGGACAAAGAAATAAAAGGCAGAAAAATAAAATTATATTTTTTTATGGGAACACAAAAAATAGAAAGAGGGGTAAATTCAAATGTACAGTGACGTTTTAGAATTGCGACTCAGGGTCTCCTGTTTATGAGCTGGCAACATTTCGTTACAATGGGTGTTGTCGATTATTCAAATTTAAACTTTTCTTCTACTTGCTGCTGTATAGAATGCACGATAAAATAAAGCATAATTTTTTGTTTGTTGTTTATTTCCATACCAACACTGCTTTCTATTCCCGCATACTCGTAAAATCTGGGGTGTGACAAACATCTATACTCCATATGGAGGAGGAGGTTCAATCATCTCATAGAATTTGATTTGGGATGGAGTTTCTGAAATAATCCAGTAAAAAACCATTTGCACACTTAATTCTGTGTTATGTATTTCTACTAGCTTGCTGGCAATATTTACTCAAATTCCACAAGTATGAAGGAAAGTGCGCTCAGGTCAAGAACAAGGTCCACAGAGCATCGAGCTCATGGTACGTATATGCGTTTCACCAAGTAGGAATACAACAACGGTGACTCAAGCATACATTTTAGAGACTACTTGGATCACATTGTATAGTCTACATAATTATTTACTACTGATGTTCTTTGTAAACACTATATGTGTACATGCTATCATCACAATCCCGAAATCTTGATCTTTTTCAGGCTGTATTTACATTTATCACCGATTGATGAACTGTTTTCAATTTGAAACTGAATGAAATAAATTTTTTGTCCCATTATCGCTCAAAGGGAGTGTACATAGTTGTTGTCAAGTATATACAATATCTTCTGGAAGTCTCAGCGAAATCACCGGAAGTATACACAATAGAGTAAAACATAAGCGGCTACTCGGAACGATACCTTTGAGTGGTTTGCCCGGGTTAGAATTTGCCTGCCCTTTAATTGGATTAGCAGATAAGAAACTTGCAAGAGATACAAGACTTAAATTAGGTGGGGAACTGTAGAGCTGTTCTTGAAGAATTTAAAAATCCGCTTTTTGCGTTGTGTTGCCTTCAAGTATTTTTAATTCAAAGTGCATGTACGGCTCCCTGAATAAAAATATTGCATTTGTAATTAATTTATTTATTTGTTCCTTTCCTCTTTTTTTCCCATTTTATAATACTTCCATACCGAGAAATAGATGACAGCCTTTAGATTGACAACTAGCACTGCTGGTGGTAATAATAATAAATCAACCGTATTTGTAGAGGATCAAAGTGATAAAATGATGAAACGCCAAAAGAAATTATCAGCTAATAATATTTCAACTGAAGATGGTATGTAACAAGGAATTATATGGCAATATGTTCCTAACATTAATGAATACGTATAAAGAAGTTGATAGTAGTAACAAGCCTAAAAGAAAGAGAATTTCCCCAGAACAATTTTGTCTCTTAACAGAACTATTTCAGCAAACTGATACACCAAGTCATGAAATACGAGAACGACTCGCTAAAAAACTCAACATGACGAATCGTGAAGTTCAGGTAATTTATTAAAAAAACTGGGATTAGGTTGGGGGGAGGATAAATGAATGTGTGAATCCAAAATAGCCATGTGATGTAAGAAGATTGTGTGTAACTAACAAACTTCTTAATGTAAACAGGTATGGTTTCAAAATCGTCGTGCCAAAGTAAATCGAAGTCGGTTACAGGAACAAGAAGAACACATTAGTAATATGATGAATAAGAAAGTCAAATTTAATTATTGGTCAACTGCAACAATCACCCCACCTTTGACTGCTACAAATACCACCACTACTTCAAGCTCTTCCTCTCTTACATCTTCACCTTCTTTATTACCACATGATCTTATCTTTCATCCGGATGTAACACCCATTGATATTTTGGCAACTGCTGCAGCTTATGTTCAAAGATGGGATGAAAATGTCGAACAAAAGAAAAGAAAGCAAGAAGAGCTTACCCCTACAATCGTTGAACCGAAAAAGAAGAGTTGGAGACCTTGGCTTTGATTTAACTTTATATGTGAGAATATTGACCTTGTATATACCCTGATTTATTTCTCCTTTCCTTTTTATTCATAATCACTCAGAAATACATATGCAATATTGCAGCATCAAGCATTACTCATTTTTTAAATACTTTTTGGTATTTCTTTCCTTCCTTTTTCTATACCCCTATTCACATCATCATCAATTCTTACCCACTATACAATCACCCTCTTTCTCACATACCATTCTTAACTCCAAAAATTACGCATCATACATAGGAAGCAACCTTCCATAGCTAGAAAATATTGGTAAATTAAAAATAAAACAATGGTCACTATGTATAAAAAAAAACATAGTAGAGCTGCCAAAGAACGATGATCCATTTTTAATTAAAAATGAAAAACTGCTGATGCTTCCTATTTTTAATACACATATGAATGTCAACATGCAAATAAAATGAAAATACACCAAAAGTACAGCTCTTTATACTACGAATAAGATAAGAAGGCTTTCGACAAAAGTAACTCTGCCAATGACTCCGCTTTTATGGTAAAAAAAAAATTAATGAATGGTTATGTAGAGTCACGAAGAAGGTGCTGAGACAGTTCGGACAATCAAGCATCTTTAATGCTTGTTGCATTTGAATAATATCAATATTTTACGTGACCTTAAATTCCGAATATCTCACAAACTTCTACATACTTGAATACTGCACGCACAAATTCAGACTCGTGTACTGGTTACGGTACAAAACGCACTACAATACTTTAAATATATCAAGTGATGACAATGTGAATTCATCACTGACAGTATGCAATTTGTATCGGTGTTGAACAATGGCCTATGTTTTTTTCGCACGTCATCGACAGTCGAGTTTTATGTCCCTAGATTCTTCTGTCCGTGCTTTTACACTGAATAACGAGTTCTTATTGTTCTTCGTTAATTTTCTTGTAATCAACACCCGGTGCAGTGCTCTTGGTATGCACAATCGAAAAAATACATTTTATTCACATAGTTAAGGTATCTATTTCATGAAGACAAGAAGAGGAAATTAATCATATAGATTATTAAAATGAATAAAAGTCCAAAAAGCACATCCCCCTTGTGTTGGATAGTCTATTCAGAAAACCGATTCTAAAAAAGTGGTACCAATAGAAGTTTGATTCAGGTAAAGCATATTGTGATCCTGCACATCCATATACTGCACAGACTTTCGCAAAAGATGCAATTCGATGAACATATACGGTTTTCCATCTCATTTCTCAAGTATGTACGGGAAATACGTAACATTTTCTTTTACCACCCCAATTCACTCACTATCTGTGCTTTGATTAACATTTCCCAGTATATTTCTGCTATGACTAAGATATACACAAAATGTCATTTTTATTATTGCCGTGTGAGATGGTCATGCAAAATATTGAAACACTGAAAGAGTTCACCTTGCACGTACCGGTTCCAGTCTTGTTTCCACTCACCTTTTCAAAAACTGGACCTAGTTTAAGCTAATGTTTTAAGCAATGTTCGCGCTCGCCACACCCCAAAAATCGGTCACTCCAATGTTGATTTCAACATTCAACTCGAAACCATCTGTACAGAAAGCGGACATCTGGTTTAGAGTTCAAGACCTTTCTAAGGATTCAAAGTACTGTTATTAAGGCTACCATTTGCTAACCTAATAGAAGCTGTGACTTTTGCGATTGCAGATGTATAGTGCTACTTGACATAAACTATCAGGGACCAAAAAGATAAGATTATTGATTGCTTTACTTGGAAGATCGTTCTTCCCTGATGTAACAAACACTAAAATGTATGTGCTTTCGTCGATACTACCTCGGAATAATCCGTAGTTTTACTGAGTTGACTTGAATTTACAACCAATATTGTCCTTGAAAAAAGTCAACTCAAGTTTCAAAGTTGGAGGTATACACTCTTTTTTGCTATTTAATACAAATGTTGACTAATACATACTTTTTTGTGAAAGAAATTAAGACGAAGTGAGTGACAACATATAATTGACATGCTATTGGCACATTTTGCTTCGCGCCGTTTTAAAACTACAAACTACATACCGAAATTCGCAAATAGATTCAAATTTTCATTTGAATTCAGGGGAAAAACATATCAAATAAAGAACATCAATGAGAAATGTAGTAAATACAGAGCTCAAACTGTTTGAAATGTTAAGCTTACAGACAGTTTGGCAATAACTGCTAATAATAGCGTCGTGCACTTGGCCGTATTTTTAGATGTTTTTCGAAATATAAAGAACAATAAAAAGATATTCGGTTTTGTCGATCGCAATTCAAAAATAACGGCGCCTAGATATAGCAACCACGTTACTTTATATTAAAAATAGTGGAGTGCTGATTAAATTATGTGTCTTAGTCAGTACTAGTTGATAAGGCATTTAATATTTACATTCTTTTGTTACTAAGGTCCTCTGGTGAGGAAGCCTACTCGCTTACTTGTAAAGCATTCACTATTCCGTTTTAAGTAACAAAAATTAATCATATTTTTAGTACATTATCTTATATACGTATATGTTGATGTCATTATTATAAACATGATTCAGTTGCAAGAATAGGTTGTAAAGTGAAATATGTATCTACAAATTCATTTCTTTTAAGCCGCTCTTAGATAACCCCTTATCTTAAACTCACAAGGTACATATGTAGGTTATGAAAATTCCACAAATCGCCCCGACGAATTGTTAAACCAGAATAGCAAAAAGCTTGCTGAGAGTCGTTACTCATAAATAGATATCTCTAGAATCAATTGTGTGCTAGTACGTTTGAACTGCATAGATAGCAATCTCTAAATTCTCTCCGAAAGTCATACATATTCATATAAACAATGTCGGGATGAAATAAAGTTTTGCGGTTTTGCCATGGGAAGCTGGGTTTTTGAAATAAAAACATTGCCCCTATGTAAGATAGATGAAGGGACATCAACACACAACACGAAACTTCCACAGTGTAAATAATTCATTTATACGTTTCATATTTTAATAGTATGAATATGAAGAAGACTAAAGTAGAGGGGATGAACCATATGACCACTCTAATTATTATTTACTAGTGTATGAGGAAAGAAAATTTTAATCAGATTGCAATGGGTAAAGCACGTTATAGGGTACTAAAATTGTCAAGTACACTCAATGATGATTCTACGAGTAATATGTATGTGAACTGCTTACTTATACAAGATAGACACGAATTAATGTTACTTTTTTTGCCCTATATTTTTAGTCTACACCATCTCTCCTTATAAATTCTTAATTTCGAGTGTATAACAAGATTTACGAGAAACCAAGAAAGGACAAGCACGAGTGGTCTTGAGTTTATTTGATTTGCTTTTAGCCATTTAAAGAAATTTTCTGTTTTGTGCAACCATGACATTGGAGGAGAGCAGAAAAAGTAAGGTTATGACGCGTTCCTTGAATTTTGTACACTAAAGCTTCGGTTACACGGGAGTTTTTTGACAATTGAGTTTTTTCCAGGGGAGCCTTAACTTACACCATTTCAGAACTTGATTGAAGTAGATCTACTTTGTCAAGATATTAAATCTGTATTTAGTTTGAAGTATATTGCAATTGTAAGCGTGTAAACTGTTAAAAGTTAAAGTATTGCTACTTGTAGGGCCTGAATTTATACACGGATGATGTTTGTGTTTAAACCCAGCGGGTGCATCATGCGCGGGTTACAAAAATAGGACTTTTAAATAATGTATAACATTTCTTTTGAACTTTCTATCCTTGTATTTTTCTTCTTCCCTTTGTATAAAATTTTTATTTTTCTGTAAAAAAATCGAGGACAAGAAGCAGAATTTCAATTCGGCAGAAATTTATTTTCGAGCAGCAAATACAACAACACATCGATTTAACAATGCATATTCCCTCTGGCTGTTCACAATTGGACAATAGTATCATTGTTGATAAAGCTAAAGGATTAATCTTTGGTACATTTTTTATATTCAGTTTCTTCTGTACACTATTTTAATAAGTTAAAAAAAAAACTCAAACTTGCCAGGCGCAATTTTAGGTGACAGTCTCGGATTAGCAACCGAAGGTTTATCTAAGGCGGAGGTGCGAAAAGCATATGGAAAAGGTCCTATACGCTTTGGTATGGATGAAGAAGGCGAACCCTTTTTGCGTGATTCGTTTAGATCGAATTTCGAGGAAAAGTGAGTAGAACTACCTTCTTACGAAGAAGAAAGAGAAAGTTAAAACGAAACATTTGTAGTGATTTCGGTGACGATGCAGAGCAGATATTGTTAGTGATGGAATCGATACTTGGAAACGGAGGTCACTTTCTTTCTAAGGACTTCAGCTCAAGATTATTGAACTATAGCAAAACTGGAATTAAAAACTTACTTAAAAAGCCTACTAATATGAATGCAACAAATGAAGCTGTATTAGCGAATCCCTTATATCAAACCAACCCTGTAAGAGAGGAAAAGTGTGCTAGAAGATTTTGTTCTCATTTTTTTTTCTCTGTAACAGCAAAAAGCAGCAGTCGAAGTCTGGAAAACAAAAAATAATTTACGGGGTGCCAATGGTGCGCTAGTTAGAGCGCCATTACTGGGAATAATTAAATTCTGGGATGGTACTACAGTAATTGAAAACACTACTGAGTGTTGTCGTATTACTCATCCTGATCCACGCTGTATGATATCATGTGTTATTGCCTCTACAATAATAGCTAGGTAATTTCATCGTCTCATTTTAGTAAAGTATTAGTTTAAATTAACTTGCTCCTCCTTTTTACAAATAGACTTTTACGTGGACAAGACTTAGAAATAGAGGCGAATATGACACCAATACCCAGTCCAACTACAACCTCGAAATGTTCAAATAATTTCATTGATAATTTGCGAGTTGATTACAAACTTCAGGCCCTCGTTAAAAATGTTGTAGAGACTAATAAGCCGATGTTAATTGCACCCCAGACTGATCCTCTTTTCATCACACCAGAGACAAATATGAAGCAAATGGAAAGCTACTATCACCAGCTGGTCGATTATTGTTTACCCAATTGTTTGGAAGAATTAGGTTTAGATGATGAAGCAAACAGTAAGGACACTTTTAGATGCCTCAGCGCAGCTATATTCTGTTTGACAAGAGAAATCCCTCCTCAACATGAAACTGAATACTTCAAAAAAATGTTAATGGACATTGTCATGGAGGGTGGCGAAGCTGACACAAATGCCACTGTGGCAGGTGCGCTGTTAGGTGCAAGATTAGGTTACAGTCAATTACCAACAGAATGGGTTGTAGGCATGAAGAGATGGGAGTGGCTGGAAGATAAAGTGGAGGAGTTTTGCGCACTTCTCTAGTTTACCCTGTAATAAAACTTACCCAAATAAAATATTAAACAATTACCCTAATAGAAAGAAATACATAAATATACATGCATACAATTATAATAAAACTATCAACTTACTTTACAACCTTATCCGCTTTTTTTTTTAAAACATATAACAGATTTTTTAGTAAAGTTTGAAAGGTTACACACAAATTAGTGAGAAAATGGAAAACACTTCTTCTATCAGTTTCAATATATTCTGTCACTATACATACTTCAAATTTGCATCAGTGAACTTTTTTTCATGGGTGTATAATAAAGCCCGTTAAAAAACTTTGACCTATTGCATACTAGACCGTAGGAAATACTACTTAGATCATCACTTTCTTCTTAAAATGTACATTGATGTCCAGGATCCAAATATTTATCATCCAATTGCCAATTTCTATTAGTCGCATATATCGTCAAGTAAGTCTGAAGGCTAAAACCTCTTTGCAATAATAATCAGAAAATTGTGTCTTACAGTTGAGCAAGTTGCGTTAGAGCCCCTTCTTTCACTATTTTCAATGCAGCTTCTCTATGATTTTTTGGCCTGCTGTTCGTTCTGAGTCTACTAGCGTTTCCTCAAGTCAAGAATGGCAACGAAGTAAATATAGATATGGTTGACAACGTTTGCAAAATTGGATAGATGTAGTCGAGAAAAGCTTTATAGGAATGAGTTCTCCAAATAACCGATGTCTTGTAATACAGTTTATTGCCTCCATCATGATTTTGTTCTTGGTGATCTGAGAAAATAGTGGTATGTAACAGCTTCACCAAATTCATAGTATGGCATTCCTGCCCAAATTAAAGATATTGTGAATGCTTTAATTCCTGAAAACGGAAGGCAATTGACGATATTAGCATAAACCTTGGTCACACTACATTTTCTGGCATTTACTTTGCAAGAACGATTATGGATATGCTTGCAAAATTGATACTACTCAAGAATCGAAATATCTAAATAAGAAAATCGCTTGTATTTTTTTCCCCAGACTGAGATTATGCCTGATTTTTTCGGTTTCCTTCCAAGGACCTATGTTAGATTTTTTAAAGCAGTTGCTTTGTCAATGAACGACGTATATCTTCCAATTTAGAATGGCCTATCAAATACTGCTCATTACTTATTAAGGAGCACTCTCTCTTGAAAAACGGTGGAAGGAAAAAATACGGCTAAATTTTGAGCGCATCACTCAAAAAAGGAAAATAGAGTGCGGCTTTTTAAGCTTGTTACAGCTTCATCTTTGTCAACTGACGTACATTGTCACACACTCTGTGGGAAATAATTTAAATTTCCCATATAATGTGGAGCACATGAACAAAACGCTTATTTTCGCATTTTTTGTTTTGCATCTTTCAAAAATATGGCGCCCTCCCAGACGAAAGAACGATTAAAACAGATTAAATATCATTTAGCCCCAAATGATGAACCACACTTTGAAAGTTGTATGTTTCACCAGATTATGTACTTCAATTTGTTTACATGTTAATTTTCTTATTATTATTATGTAGTACGCATTCAACGAAAACCAGGACAAGTGCCATATTTATCAAAATTGGATCCGCTTTCATTTTTGTTGAGGAGTGCCATGGTCTATGCCCATAAAACCGCTGTTATCCACCGTCAAAAGTCATATAACTATATAGAATTGTCGGAACGCGTTAAAGCCCTTGCAAACGTTTTGATCGATAATTTTAATGTACAAAACGGTGATCGAGTAGCTATTCTAACTCAAAATATTCCTGCTTTTCTTGAAGCCCAGTATGCTATACCTGCCATCGGTGCCATTTGCGTACCTGTGAATACTAGACTTGCCGCTAAAGAAGTAGAATATATCATTGAACACTCAGGTGCAACAGTTATCATTGTTCAGCAAGAACTAATGGATCGCCTGACTGATAAGTCAAAAGCTTTTGTAAAGACATTGATCGAAGTTGCTGACTGTGATGATATCACTCAAGACCCTTACGAGGTTTTGCTTGCAAACAGCAAACATCGATTGTCCTGGAACGACTTACCCTCAGTACCTGACGAAAATGCAACTATTTCAATCAACTACACATCTGGCTCCACAGGTCGCCCCAAGGTATGGTTGGAAGTGTCTAGTTTTGCCAATGTTTAATCGAGATCTGACAGACCATCTTTCCTGATTTTTATAGGGTGTCATGGTTTCCTATCGAGGTGCCTATATGATGGCTTTGGGTATGATCATCCACGACGGTCTAAATCAAAAAACAGTTTTCTTGTGGACTTTACCGATGTTTCACTGCAACGGTAGGACTTTAATTAAAAAGGTCATTCTTTTGAGAGTGTTAATGTTTCTTTTTTGTAGGTTGGGGATTTCCATGGTCAATTGTGGCTGTTGGAGGAACACAAATCATGTTAAATAAATTGGATTATACATACATTTGGAAGCTTCTGAAGGAAAACGGAGTAACGCATTATAATGGTGCACCTACAGTTCAAAATGAAATATGTAACCACCCAGATGCTGTTCGATTAAATCATACTGTGCAGGCATATAGTGGAGGTTGGTAATACGTAAAATCAATGCTACTTTTACGGTTGAGCTGAAGCTACCTTTATAATAGGCTCTGCGTTGTCAAGTACTCTGATTCGTAGTATGAAAAAACTGAATTTGGAACCTACTCAGGTATACGGGCTTACAGAAACCTACGGTCCAGCAGCTTTGACATATGATGCACACACATTATCGTCTTATACAGAAGAAGAGAAATACATCCTCTTGGCTCGTCCCGGCTATGGTATTGTAACATCAGATGATGTTCGCGTTTTGAACAAAGAAACAATTACTGAGGTCAAACCTAACGGAAAGGAAATTGGTGAAATTTGCTTCACTGGTAACCTGGTCATGAAGGGCTACTATAACAACGTCGAAGAGACTGAAAAATCTTTCAAACATGGTGTTTTTTGGACAGGTGATCTTGCAGTGAGACACCCTGATGGCTCTTTGGAAATAGTAGATAGAAGTAAGGATGTTATTGTTTCTGGTGGTGAGAACATTAGTTCTATCGAAGTCGAAAGTGTTATTGTGCAATTAGAAGGAATCAAAGAGTGGTAATGCATACATGTTTAGCGTCCCGTCAAACCAAAATGGTTTGTTCTAAACAAACGTATTAAATTTGTGGATTTAATATATTAGTGCTATTGTCGCGGGCCCTGATGATAAATGGGGTGAAAGACCATACGCATTTGTCGTACTAAAGGACAATTATGCCCTGAATGAAGGAGACGTCATTAATCATTGTAAATCTTTTTTGGCAGGTTACAAGGTACGTAGGACAACTTTTGCCATTATTGCGATAGAATCTTGATTTATTTACCTGGAGGAATCTTAGTGCCCTTCAAAAGTTATTATTGTCAAAGAAATCCCAAAGACAAGGTAAGATAAGAACCAATGCTTGTCTTGTAAATGAAAAAAATTATTTTATCTAACTTAACCACTTTCTGCTTTTGCTCAAAACAATCGTCATCATAGTACTGGTAAGATGTGAATAGTCTGCTTCTTTTATGTGCATTTTTTTTACTGACTTGTATAAATGCAATTTCACACAATAGGAAAAGTTCAGAAATTTGTTTTACGAGAAGATTTATGGAAAAACTACAAAAAGCGAATTAACTAGATATCATGTAGCCAAGGTAGTGGCAAAACCCCAAGTTGAATAAATTATTATGCAACAATGGTTTAAATTACATAGAATAGTAAATACGAATTGTACTTCACCATTACGTATCTGCGAGAAGACGCAACTGTTTTAAAAAAAAAGAGAGCAAAAGTACCTACTGGCTGTATGACAGCATACCGTACATAGTGGAAGCGAGCATAACTGAATTATGATTGTTAAAGTGTACGTATGCGGCAAGATAATAGATTTCATCGACAATTTGGAATATATTGTTTACGGCCAGCACTTCTTGGTTTTCTGCATTTTGATAAAAAGACGTCTTATGTTATACTACTGCAGTCATATGTACTTGGCACGCAAGCCACTCTTCTACATTGTCTATTTTTGGCGTTTTTAATCAGATTTTGCGCAAGAAAGGTTTGTCAACCGATTTTACGCATAGGATTATGGCAAGTTCAACTTTTTTTTCGTACATAACAAATCTCGCATTGAAATAAAGAATTCGAATTCTTTTTTACATATACTACATATTTTACATGATACATAATGGAGGAATTACGAACATATTACTCTCATCAGCAAAAAACTTCCATAATAATAAATTGTGATAATACACCAAGTATGTCGTGAAGTTTAGATGTGCAAAGATTCATGTGTTGAAGGGGCTGCAGTAGTGCATACATTTCTGTTTACTATTGTTGTCTAAGTATTCTGTGCGATACATATGTATATAGCAGCCACTTTTTAATAGAACTTTTTGAGAAAACATGTATGTATCTGTATGTGCCTGACATCAGAATTCAATGACACAGATATTTTAGATATAGCCATTACGTATATATTACAGAGAAAATGATGTACATATATGTAATTAAGTAAAAGGAGTCTTTTTACTATAATCTTTAAACCAGTGTGAATTAATATTATTATGTATGTGTGCTCTTAGTGACAGATAATTTCATCGATTAACGTGATCACCTCATACATGTATATTACAACTAAAACGTAATGTGACAATACAAAATAATGCACTACATATCTTCAGCGCTTATGCAGTGTGTGGTAATAGTGAATTATTTTTCTAAGCGTCCGTTAACTTTGCCGGTTGCCTGTACTGATATCTCATACTTTTTAACTAAGGCAACTGTCAAGAATACTAAACTAAATATAATCTTTTGTATAAATACTTAGACATATCTTCACATCCTTTTTTTTTATATTCATCAATATAAATATATATATATTAAATCTACTTTCAAATCTTTATCAAAATGAAGTTAGCTGCTACCAAATTCGTATTGTTATTAGTTCTTGTTGTTTGCTTTGTTTCCACCAAGGTGCTTGCCAACCATCACCACAAACACGATGATGACTGCGATGACGAAGACTGGGACGAAGACAATGATTGGGAAGACGAAGATTGGGAAGACGATAAATGGAATGATAACTGGGATAATGACCGTGATGGTAGATGGAGCGGCAATAACAATTGGGGAAATGGTCGCAATGGACAAAATTGGGGAACCGGTCTTCCTCCTAGTGGCAGCATTGTAGCTGGAGGAACTACAATTTGGTCTGGTTCCGGATGGCCAATGCCAACTAACAGCTATGGTCAACCCCCTTATCCCACCCATGCCACACCCGGCGTTGTTACTGCTACTTGGACTCAAGTTATTCCTACAGGTAACCCTACTAACATCAGAAGCGAGCCTCAATACGGCAACGATGCAAGGTACGTGAAATTAATAATATAATACAATACTCATTTAAAGCCAACCCCATAATAATGCGATTATAAAAAGTAGTGTCAAATCCTTGGGAGTTCCTTTCTTGCTCGCTGCTGTAGGATTTGGTATGCTTATTGCTGCTTAAATAGTTGAACAGTGCGGTATATATAATACGCACCTTCATACAAAGCCAAATTAGCATCTTTAACTTCTCAACATTTCTATCATTACCTACATATTCAATTCATCAATCTATTCTATTCAATAATCATAATAAATTTATAATCAACAAACACCAATTTGAGTTTACACAATCGCTTAAATGATCCGTGATTACTTAAGATTTGTTGCATCATATCTTCTTGAAAAATACATACAAGACGATTTCATGATCACAGATTATGTATGTGTTGCATAAAGTACAATGCAAACCTACTGATAAATCATTGACCCACGAATGTGCAATTCCATGCTGTATTATATAACAGTGAATGTAAAGGCACAGACCGGTATTGCGCTTATTGTTACAGAGTTTGGAGCCCTGTAAGTTTATGTTTTAATTTTACCATATCATATTCGAGAGGGACTATTGAATATGCCGGTACATGTGTAGCGTTACATACAGGACGCTTATAAAATAATAGTCCGGGCGCACGAAGACCATAAATTACACTGCAAAATTAACTTCAAATTAAAAAGTTGTCAAGTCAACCTAGTCCCAATATCTCCTCTTGGGATTCAAAGATACCATGTCTTTTCTCGAAGTCAATTTGCGAATGATAAGTCAGTAAGGCTTTCCTCAAGTGATGTTATAATAATCTGAGTAAACAGTGCTTATCATTCAAATTACGCAACATCAGGGTATAATTCCACATGACACTTTTTCAATGAATACATATCTTTGAAGTATGTAAAACTAAAGATTTAGGGCCCCATACTAAAAAAAATTGTGCCTTTAAAAAACCAGATTACATAAACGTAGAAAATGAGGGTGTGACATGTGATGATTCAATAAATTGTAATGCATTATTCTATTTATTTTTAAATTGTATGTACTTGGTGTTCGTTACGGAATTTTTATGTACGTAACAGATCAATGCATTCTTCTTTATTTTGGGGTTTCAGCGGGAGCTATTCAAAATGATGCCCAGACATAATATTGTTAAAGACCATTTTGCGGGCTATGAATGGCCATTTTAACTTTTAAGGGTAGGATAACCAAATTTGAAAGAATAACTCACCAATTAATATCATATACACGTCTGTTTTAGGATATATTGTACAAACATCGCATTTTGGGTTTTGAACGATAGTGTGGATTTCACAAGAACTAAATGTTACACAACTACCCGAGGAAAGGGGATAATTATAGGTTTTTTATGTACTTGCATCTTGAGAAAAGTGTTCCATGGACGATCGAATCAATATTCCGCCTTACATACTCTGATTAACGATGCACAAGTGAAACATTACTTATGATCGTACACAATGATCGTAAGCAAAGAACGTCATGAGATGTCTTTTCAAAACGAGTGTGATAAAGAGCTAAAAAGCAACAGAGTAACCCTGATGGAGCTGAGAGTATTATCATTGACGCCAAAATTTACTATCTGTCATGTTAAATATAGTCCCTATGTAACAATTCCATAAAATATTGGAGTTGAGGACAATTCTCAATATAGGTTTCATTTAACATGATGAAGTCGTTGCTTACACATCGTTTTTACCGGTTTAGCGTGTATAGGGTATTATATAATACATTCATAGAACCAATACAATCGTTGTATTCCTATAGCAGAAACAGTAAATTTCAGGTCCACTGATCTGTTGTATTATGTTGGACATGCGCAACAGTACTTACCCTTCAGATTTTCATGCTATATTTAAGGGTAATGCATAATTGGGTGAACCCTTGTGATACTTTTGCACACCTTTATGAACAGTTTGTGCCAAGAATAAGTTCAGGGCTACGTATGAACAATTTGTTATCTAATTATATCAGATCATGTCTCAGTTGAGGATGTCACGACTTGTCTGCCTTCATCAAATAACTATTTACTAATGAGTAGCAGATTGCTAGTACCAACTCTTTAATTCTTGATGTACATTTGAGTCTTAAAAGTAAGCAATGTATGTTTAGGTCAAGCCAGCGCAGTTAAAAGCTGAAACACTAACCACTACGTGGGATACCAATTTCTCTTTTGGGACGAAAAATTTAAATAATATTACAAACCGCAATGGTAATGCGACGATAAAGCGTAACACGTACTTTTAACCCCAAAGTGAGGCTAGGCAGAAAGTAGGTAAGTACGCGCTTCTCTTGTTAATAATGGCCATTCTAGAAGCTTGAAATAGAGAAAGATATATACTTGCTGATGACTACCATCAACAATTTCGAATATAACTTCTTTGTATATTGAAGAATGTAACTGTAGCGGTTCTCCCGTGTGCTTCTCACCGCGGAATAATCGAGGGTAGTAAAAGCACATCCATCTTTGTTTCAAAATCTTTGTAATCTGTGTAATCTCGACAATAGGATTTCTTCCCCTTCCTTTTTCCCCCTTGATTACGAATCTCTTAAGGGTAGAAGTCGTATCCAATCATTATGTCACCTGACGTTATGCATTTCATTTATTACGGATGTGGGACGGAATCGGTCAACACACCTTACATTCAAAAACTCACCTTTAATTTACAATGCACGATTAAAGCTATAAGCAACACGACTACAAATTATGATTGACCCTTGTTACTGCATTCTAATTATGAAAGAAAATATGAGTATTGTAGTCATGATCGACAACTATTTGTCATTTATCTCCAAATTACTTGTGTTACTGACAAGCAAGTTAGACTCAGTAATAGTTACGCAATGTAATAAAAGAGAGATAATCACTCGACCCTGAAGGGTTGTTTATGTAGGACCCTCTTCAAACGATGCTTTGAACTTGATTTGCTAAAATTTGATTATGTACTAGGATGAAGTTTTGTCTTTAATTTTTTCGCACAAGTACAAGATATGAACGGACACGAAATAAATTGATATAAAAGCAACACAAATAAATGTGGAGAATTTCTTTTTTTTTAATTCAAACAAACCCTCTAACTCTCTTTTATATCTGCCTCTCCTGGTAAAATCATGAAGTTCGGATCCCTCTTATTCACCGCTGCCGCAGCTGCCCTCTGCTATCTTCAAGGCTCAACAGCTTCCCCTGTTGATATCAAAGCTCGTGCAGTTTCAGCCTCTACAAGCAAGGTCATTGTTGGGTAAAGTATCATTTAACGTTTACATCTACAAAAAAAAACTAACTAATCAGCTGTGACACAGTTACTTCCCTAACTGGCTTTATGGTCGTTACACCCCATCGATGATCGATTTTAGCAAGTACACTCACATCTATTATGGTAAATAGCAAATACAAGTTCTTCCAAACGTAAAAAGATTCTCATTGTTTACTTTTCATATAGCTTTTGCCATTCAAAACACCGCCGGTGTCCCAATTTGGGCTGATAGTGGTGTATTCGATAGTAAGTTTGTAACTTTATATACAAATCATTTTCTTGAAAATTAAATGCATTTATGTTCAGCCTATGTTCAATATGGTTTCCCCAAGCTTGTAACCTTGGCTCATGCTGCAGGTACCAAGGTATTGGTCTCTGTTGGTGGTTGGTCTGGTTCCACTGGTTTCTCACCCATGGCTGCTAGCGCTGCCAACCGTGCTAACTTCATCAAGTGGAATGTTGACTTTATCAAACAATGGAACACTGATGGTGTTGATATTGATTGGGAATATCCTACTGCTAAGGGTGCTGGTTGTAATGCCGTCAATGTCAACGATGTTAGCAACCTCCAAACTCTTATTCAAGAACTTCGTGCTGCTTTGACCACCAATTTCCCCAACAACTACAAGGAAATTACCATGGCTGTTCACATCACTCCCTTCGGTGGTGACCAACCTGTCAAGGATGTTTCTGGTTTTGTTCCATATATGGATCGTTTCCATGTTATGGCCTTCGATGTCAATGGTGCCTGGAACTCTACTTCCGGACCGTAAGTATATTTCTAATTCGCTCCGCACTGAAAATAGACACTAATCGTATCTTACGTATCCTTTTCTTCACTGAAATTTAGTAATGCTCCCTTCCACAACCAACCTGGATTCGGTTATCCTTATGGTTTCGTCGAAGGTATCAAATCATGGATTGATGCTGGTGTTCCCGCTAACAAGATTGCTGGTGGTATTGCTTACTATGGTAGAGCTCAAACATTGACTGTTTCCTCCGACCCTACTACTCAATACAACCCTGCCGTCTCTCCTACTCCTCCTCTCGGTGATTCTTTGGATGGACCTTGGCAAGACGCCTACTGTAGCTCTGATTCTATTGCTGCTTCAGGTGTTTGGAGATGGAGTTACATGCGTTCTCAAGGTCTTCTCACTTCCCCCACTACTGCTGCTGCTCCTTGGATCCGTCACTTTGACAACGTCACTCAAACTCCTTGGTTGTATAACCCTACCAACAAGCAATTCATCTCTTACGATGATCCTATCTCTATCGGTGTCAAGGCTCAATACGTAGTTGCAAATGACCTTGCTGGTGTCTTTGCCTGGTCTGTTGATGAAGAAAATGGTGAACTTCTCGCTGCTCTTACTCCTGTCATTGCCAAGAACCCTCCCAAGACTCCCATTGGTACTGCTACTGCTACTGCTACAACTGCCACTGCTACTTCCACCACCGCTGTTACAACTACCACTGGTGTCACTACTACCACTAGCGGTACTGCCACTGCTACTCCTACTTCTTCCACTGGCTGTGCTGGCGTTCCTGCTTATAACGCTAGCACCGCTTACACCGGTGGTAGTCAAGTTGTCTACAACGGAAATCTTTATAAGGCTCAATGGTGGACACAAGGTGAGACTCCCTCTCCCACTGGCCCATCTTGGTCTACCTGGCAATTAGTCAAGGCATGTTAAATCAAGTAAATATGCTATTAACGTAGTCATTCTTGAAGAATGTTCATATGTGCTATCTCACTTGATCTATAATTATGTAATATCTCAACAAATTTAATTTAAATTCATTTACTCTTGAAAAAAAACCAACTCAATAAATTATTTGGTTATCTTGACCTCGACATAACTAGTGTTTGCCCTGATTTCACAAATGATATCCTACTTCATTACATGCGAAATAATCACTGATCTTTTCTCCTTCTTTTACTAAATTTGAACCTGTCGACTTTTAAAATACTCCATATAAAATACAAAGATGATGGTCATGTCAAAATTGTGCGAGATTTTTTTTTCTATGTATAATATGTTTTGTTGCTGTTGTCGTTAATTGTTTATTAATAAAAAAGGGGAAGATGCAAAGATTCGTATGGTGTTATTGGTGAAGTATTAAGTTTTTTAGATGTCCAAAAGAAGTCTTCTGGGGTCTTCAACGAGTTCCTTAATTCTAACCAAGAATGTAACAGCTTCACGACCATCGACAAGTCTGTGATCGTAAGTGAGAGCAACGTACATCATAGGACGAATTTCGATCTACAAATAAACCATGTAATTAACATCCGGCCCTATTCAACCCAGCCTTTATATCATATAAATTACCTTTCCGTCAACAACAATAGGTCTCTCTTTGATAGCGTGCATACCCAAAATGGCAGTTTGAGGTAAGTTGATGATGGGGGTACCCATCAAAGAACCAAAGACACCACCGTTGGAGATAGTGAAGGTTCCACCAGCCATATCTTCAATGGTAATCTTGTTATCACGGGCCTGTAAGTGACGTAATTTTAAGTTAGCCTTTTCCATCCAAAACTATGTAATATCCATGTGCCTATACCTTTTTACCGAGATCAGCAATGTTCTTTTCAATATCTAATAAAGATTGATCTTCGACGTTTCGGAGAACGGGAGTGACCAAACCCTTGGGGGTAGAGACGGCAACACTCATATCAACAAAGTCATGGTAGACAATTTCGTTACCATCAATAGAAGCGTTGACGGCAGGAATTTCTTCAAGGGCAGCAGCAGAAGCCTTGACGAAAGCGGACATAAAACCAAACTTAACACCATGCTTCTTGACGATGGCATCCTTGTATTGGGAACGAAGAGCCATCAAGTTGGTCATATCAATCTCATTGAAGGTAGTCAATGAGGCGGCGGTATCTTGTGATTGCTTAAGACGTTCGGCGATTCTGAGACGCATACGGTTCATCTTGACACGAGTTTCATTACGGTTACCGAGGGTCTTTTCGGTGGAGGCAGCAGGGGCAGCCTCAGACTTGGGAGCGGCAGGCTTTGATTGTTCAACCTTCTTGGGCTCTTCCTTCTTGGGCTCCTCCTTCTTGGGTTCTTCCTTCTTAGGTTCTTCCTTCTTGGGTTCCTCGGAGGGTTTTGATTCTTCCTTCTTAGCAGCAGGAACAGAACCTATATAAATAAATGAGTAACCTATTTACAGCAATTAATGCTCACGGTATTCATTTTCCCACGAACCTTCTTTTGGTGCATCACCAAGTTCTAATCTGAAGAAGTCGGCACCAACAGAGACGTTGTCTTCTTCTTGAGCGAAAACTTCGACAATGGTACCTGAAGCAGGGGAGTTGACAGTAACATCGATCTTGTCGGTTTCGATGGTAGCAACTTCATCGTCTTGGTTGACAAAATCACCAACCTCTGTAAAACACATAAAAACACGTTGAGAACCCGGTAAGATCCCAAATAAACTTTTCCATACTACTTACGTTTGACCCATTGCTTGAGGGTACCTTCAGAGATAGATTCAGCCATTTGAGGGACTTTAACAACCTTGTCAGCTATACAAACGCAGTGGTTTTAGTATCCAGATTTGTTACCGTGTCGACACGCGGACGAACTTTTAAACTATACTTTACCATAAGTTCTAATTTGGTTCATGAAGACACCCTTGTTGAGAACATTAGCTTGTCTGCAATGTCGAGTTTAGTTTCCATAAAATCGTGACGTTCTTGTTTGTTTTGTTTTCTTTTACCTTAAACGTTCAGAACCAACAGTGGATAAAGCTGCAGGAACTTGGATATGTAAATTTCTAACTTGAGAGAGGTTGCGTAAGGCGGCTGTTGAAGAAAGACGACCGATTCTAAGTGCAAGAGGTGATACGCGAGAATATTGCATTTTGTAATAAATGATTAACTAATGAGCAATGATAAATTGAAAAAAAAGATGGAGTGGGGAAGTTAAATAGTGGGGAAAAAAACAATAAATTTTTTCAGTTTTCAAGGTCGTCTTTAACAAGCAAAACCGGGTAACGGCGGAAGAGGAAATTTAAACTCGGGATATTATTTTAACGCGTTAAATACTAAAATTAAAAGGAAGGCCCTGTGTGGACATTTTCTATTACCTCATCCGACGTTTCCCGTATTCTATTATGTAAAGTTATTATTCTAAAGTTCTTTTCTTTAAATTCTATATAACGAATGAAATAACAGCGTTTCTACTGTAAAAACTATCTTTTTGTATGCCAAGTTTACATGGAGACTTTCACCCTTGTCAATAACCTGCAGTTGTTTTCTCGAAAGAAAGGGATTCGACGGGCGGAACTTTGACGAAGATCCGGGAGGACCCGTTTTGGTTATTATAAAAATAAAATGCGGGGAAACAGTCGTTATTTATAGTGTCACAATTGAATTAAAATTTCGTATAAAAAGCCTGAGTAATATTAAAACTTAACTTTTACTGCATTCACTTGCATCATAGAAGAAGCCTATATCTTTCTCCCGGAAATCTTGGTTGTTTTTCAACCTGAATTATATCGCTTAGAATGCAATATTTCAGGACCAGGTCCCTCTCGCTTTAAAATTGATTCCCAATTACAAATTTTATTGTTCAACTCAGTTGACACGCTTTGATTGGCTAAATTGCTCTGTGTTAGATTAAGTTTTGAGATGTATAAAACTCCTACAAGAATGTTGCTTCTTCCTCTCCTTCTTTATTACTTTTATACACTTCCCCAACCAATACACGAAAGCTTTCAAACTCGTGTCAAAGTAGTTTATTTGCTTACATTAAGATGAGAGTAATTAATGTTAAGGAAAGATGTAAAACCGAGAAATTTTGGCGGTAATAATATTCCATGTTCCATGTTATCTATCAGTCTCTCCTCAGTGCCATGATGGACTTCAAGCTTCCTACAGATGAAAGCATTTAAACCGCTATATCACTTGTATACGAATTGCAAAGTTCATTTCAAAATTCAGTAGCTGAAATAGGTCAAGAGGCAACAGGAGAATGTATTTTTCTCATACTTCTAGCTGTCATAAACAAAATATCTTTCCTTCCCTACGTTGATCCAAGCACGCGTTTTTATTGCGTAGTATATAAAGTCGTGTATAGAATATTCGAATATTGATCACGTCCTTGATTAGTATAGTTGCTATCAATGTAAAGCATTGCTAACTGAGTGTACGTCGCTGTTGGAGTTACAGCCATGGAAAAAGTGGGGGGGGGGGTCACGTCAAGGCTCAAATATATTCTACAATTTTTCCAAGCATCAGGCAGACTTTATAAGACGATTTATTGCATTAATGTCACTGCAGAGCAGGGCCAAAAAAGCATAAAGTTAATGCACATTCTTCAAGTGCATAAATCTTACAAAGCACACAGCCTAAATGACGTGTGTGTGACCGCCAATTGTTCATAAAAAGTCGCGCGAGATGAAGTGTAATCACGAGGAGCGATACTCCAATTTGCTTCTTTTACAGCAACATAACACAACTACAAATGCTCGTTAAAGTTAAGGTACGAGTACTTGAAAAGAGAAGACTTATAAAACCTTGTCCAAACTAACATGTTTACGAACAAACCCTCAGACATTGACCGGAAAAGAGGTAATTTACGGCTCAATTTATGATCAATTAGCAACAAGATTTACTGAAAGAGCTTTGTTTGCAGATCGAGATTGATATTGAACCCAATGACAAGATTTCTCGCATCAAGGAGCGTGTGGAAGAAAAGGAAGGTATCCCTCCTCCTCAACAGCGTTTAATTTACAGTGGAAAGCAAATGTAACTCAATCTTGACGAGCATTATCTTTACAATATGAGAAGCTTACAAATTGCTTTTATAGGGCTGATGAAATGACAGCTAACCAATACGGTATTGAAGGTGGCTCTGTTCTTCACTTGGTATTGGCTCTTCGTGGTGGTCAATAAATAGCAGAGATATATACGTAGGATATCAATAAACTCTTTTATTTTTTCTAGTTCAACTTTACTTTGTCTAGTACAAGTAAGCTAAGCAAGTCTTGCAATGAGTTCAGGTGCCTCTTCCAAAGCGACCATCATGCCCATCAGCATGTGTGGGGTATTATGACAATGTACTGCCCAGACACCAGGATTATCCTATATGCGATGGATATGGTTAAACGATTTGATGTTCTTATTCACTATTACCCTATTACAACTTACTGCGACAATTCGTAGCTTTGACCAACCGCAGCCAACATGTTCTCTTCTCTTTGTACCGTTTTCATATTTGAATAAGCTTTCATCAATATTTGGATAAATCATAGTGAGATCTTTGAGAATGGGTGTCTTCACGTTTCTAATATCTCCGTCTCGTTCCTCAATGTATTCCCCTGGACCGTTTGCTATCTCCCAATGAGAATGACCATGTGTGTGCCAAGGATGGCTACGACAAGGATCACCTGGGATATGAGTTGACTGGATAACAATGTCCACTATTTCGTAATGATTAATAGGATAGGTTCTAAGATTAGGATCATAACCTCCCGATTTTGATGTGTCATATCGGCCGGGTAACTGGCGATAACCATTAATAATATCATGTACAATAGGTTGCTTGTTACTGCCCATTTCCTCTGCATACACTACACCATTGACATGAAACCTCGTTCTTCCGTCAGGAAGCACCTTTTCTATGGTACGAAGTTTAATTGTTCTATCTGCTGGCTTTCTCACTGTAGGGTCTACACCATAGAGTGGCTCCAAATTTGGCCAGATCCAGTAGGGCTTTTCTTGAGAAGCAGGTTCAAAGAAAGGCAACATCTCAGGAGGTTCCAATAAAGCTGGTCTTTTGAAACGTAATACACCTCGTGATTCAACTTCGTCTTTACCTTGTAGTCTCTTATAAGACGTTGCTGGTGCGGGATAACGCAGGACAGCTAAACCGTTGGTGGGTCTTTTGACGTTATCTGACCATCGACGCACCACCTGAATGGCGTAGTCCTCTGGCTCTTGATCAGTGTGTAACAACACAGAAAAGCGCTGTCCAGGTGCCACTTCTAATTGTTCGACTGTGTAAGGTTTGACTAACTCTCCATCCACCTCGATAATGGTTAAATTGTGCCTAGCAATGGCCAAACCTAGAGTTCGAAACGTTGTTGCACCAATCACGCGAAGTCTATAGGTTTTATTGGGTTGAACTTGTACCATTTCGTATCCCCCACATTGTGCAACAGTAGCGTGTCTTGAATTGTGAAGGGTGCGGCCATTTATCAAAACACTGTCCGCTTCAGGCAGAAAGGTAAAGTTAGGTCCCATGATGAAATTTTCGAATTCCAAATGAGGTCGGTGCCACCACTCGCTTAGAATTAACGTACGGTCTTCATCATAGCGATATGGACCTGCTGTTAAAGAGGGAAGGGTAATGCGTCTGAGGGAGTCAGTCGTCTGTCCATTTCCAACCAAATTTTCCGGGTTCGCCTTTGGAGATTCATAAACTATAAGAGGTCCAAAAACGGTCTCTTCTTGCAACCCAACGTGCGCATGATAAAAGTAACTTCCGGCTTGATTGATAACACGAAATTCATGAGTAAACTCCTCTCCAGGATGAATAGGTAGCTGAGTGATATATGGTACACCGTCAGACTTTACACTGTGATATTGTCGAATTCCGTGAAAGTGGATAGCCACATCATGATAATGACCCTTAACTTTCTTTAGCTGGTTTCGAATCAACACAACAATCTTGTCGCCTTGGTTTGCAGTGATTGTAGGTCCAGGCATTTGTTGATTAATTAAAAATACAGGTGAGGTATGGTCTGAACAATCGGGATTGATGGACCGCTGAGTGATATTAAACTCAAAGTATCTAGTGGTAGGTTGGTATTGGCCGAATCCATCTGCTTGTATCACTTGAATCAATGATAGCACCAAATATACCAAATTGAATACCAATAATGGTAACTTTCGGGCCATTTTTTATATTTTGTATCCTTGAAGAAGAAAACTCAAGAATGAAGGAAGGAAGATTTTTTGCCTCTTAAATCCTCGAGTTGTCAAATAGCTGAATAAAATTGTAATACGAACCAAGTCCGTGTGATGAGCAGTAACATTTAATCCTTCACTTCTTTGTAAACCAAGAAGCATTTCCTCTGAGAAAGTTATTAAAGTTTAATGTAACACCATTTTAACTTGGTTGCCCTTTTTGCATTTATTTTATCTTACTGAATGCAAACTCGTCCTCAAATAGTGAATACAAATATTCATATTCTTTAATAAATACTTGGAGTAGAATGTTAGTTTTATTCCACTGAAATTTCCTTTGTCTCATGGCATATACGGCTTCAGAAAAAGAGAGAGCGTGTGGGAAACTTTAATATAGAAAACAGGAAAATAGCCATATTCTTTTTTTTGAGATTAACAGGCAAGTATCGTCATTGGATCACCGGTTTTGAAACTCCATCATTGGTCGACCCCGCTTTTTTTCGCCCCATTTATATATAGTCTTCAATACATTCTTTTTTTCTTTTAGTATTTCTCTTTTCTCATCAGTTGTTATATCCCCAACATTTTCTTTTATTAAAGCGACATCGAAATGAGTCAAGACTTTTCAGATAACGATAGCGTTAGCATGGAGCAGGATGCTTCATCGCCACAACAATCAACACAACCCATTAAAGTAAGAAAGAAGCCTGGGCGTAAACCTAACCCCGCTTCTCCTGCACTTCGAAAAGCACAAAATAGAGCAGCCCAAAGAGCGTTTCGAGAGCGAAAGGAAAGACATATGCGCGAGTTGGAAATAGCTATTAAACAAATTAGAGAGCAACGAGATAAATTGCATGTCGAAAACGAGCAGCTTAAAGCGGACCAAGAAATCATGCGTTCAGAAAATTGGTATTTAAAGGGTATTGTACTGACTTTACAATTGGTCTGCTTCCAGCATAATTTGGTTATTCCACAACATGGACCCTATATCAATGAGCAAGCATTATCTGTGTTGGCTCAATCGATACCAGAATCCATCTCTACTTATATTAGCGTCAATGCGAGCAATAAATTACCCATTCCTTCGAAGCTGTTTGGATACAGACATACCATGAAGCAACGCGATAGATATCTCTCTTCTGGTTCTATTGTTATTACCAAGGAAGGTATCCACTCTGTACCAGACCGATCAAGCCAACAGCAGCAACCAGTTCAACCTCCACCTCTTTCGAAGTCAGTGCCCGAGACTGTTCCACTACGCCGAGGCTCCTCCTCTACCCCGGATAATGTGTACGACTCTACTTTCCCTACTGTGGAAGATCTTGTGCACCCACTTGAAAACGTACTGGAAGATGAGCAAGAGCAATCTACTAGTAGTATGCCCCCACTTTCTCCAGGTTCTGTTGATTCAGAGTCCGAACTTTTACAATCTCTCAATTCACCTCTTGCAACACCAATGAATACTATGACAGCCGAAAGCAAAGTTCCTAGACCAGTCATGTTAACTGAAGAACCTTTGACATCTAACCTTGCCGCTATCCAAACACTTCGACTTCGACTTCGACTCCAATCTGCTTGTGTGCGAATGGACTCTGTTCCTTTTGCTATCCAACCCACTATTTTACAGGTAATTTTTTTTTCTAATTTTTTGTAAATCGTGGGGAATTTTTTTACTAATCCCAATTTAGTTGACAATACCTCATGATCCTCGTATAGATTTAATACCAACCCCACACATGAGAGATAGAATGATTTTATTTAGAGACCAATTTGATTTAGACGATTGTTTCCGATGCTTGTTGGGTCACTCAGTATTTCACGGTGGTGACCCCGCTATTGCTGCAAACTGGCAATTGCCTCCCGAATTTTTCGAGAAATATTGGTTCTTGACCATCGATTACGACCTTCGTCGAACAACAAACAGATGGAGACGTCTCCAAGGTTTAAGCGAACTCGATTTTAAACAACAAAAGGAACAGCAGCAGGAAGAATTAAAACGATCCGAGGACGTCGAAAGTCACCGTACACCTTCATTAGAGCAGAGCCACCATTCAAATTTGAACTACACCGATATTTCTGCACTTTTGGGCATCGATTTCTGGAAGATTGCGCAACAAAATAGCACCGCCACCAAAGCCAATGCCAACAACAGTGGAGCATCGTATGCTTCATCACTCTCCTCAGATTGTTCTTTCAACTCGAACTCATCACCTGCAGAAGTACCTGCCTCACCCACAACAGTTGTTGAAAACGACCCGGTTTCTTCCTTTGAGCCCGTTCGTCTCACAAACGGATACTGTTTCCCGTATTCCAAACCCCAACAAAGTACACCAGTAAGCAAGAAAGCATCCCCGCACCGTAGAGCCTCTTCTTCTCTACACCGTCATCACCCCTATCAAAAATCAAGCAGTAAAAGCGCACAACCATTAAATGAGCCACCGTCTGAAATCATGGAAACTGATCCCACCACATGCGATCCTTGGGATACGTTATTGGTGGACTCATCATCAACAAGTAACACTGGCTATGGTAAGATTTATTATGCATGACACACTATGTAGACATTGAAGCATTAACGAGAAAACTTTCACCCAGGTTTAATGATGGATAACTTAATTGACTCTGAACAAAGATGTTAAATCGGGCAGGGCCCAATGATTTTTTGACCTCTGTTGCTTTTACTATCCCATTCATTTCATCGAAAAAAAAAATATACAAATTTTTTTATTTATCCACTATTGCATTTAATCTACGTATATCATACGTCAATATTTATTATATTACTACTATTTCATTTCACATCCTTTCATTTCTTCTCATATTTTTTGTTTGAACAATAAAAATTATATATAAAATTGAACTTTCTTTTCAATGGCTTTGATTTGTGCCCTGATTTAAAGTTTAAAAGGTGTGTGGGGGGTTTTCAAGCTGCGCGATTGAAGTGTAATCTTTGTCCCGACAACCCTTCTTTTCGGAATAATGATGTCCATTCAATAAGGTTTAGGACTGTACTAGTTGTTTAGTTTAATGGATAACGTTGCATCACAGACGCCTTGCAAAGTACACGTCTTTTACGATTGGATCAAAAAAGAGCATCTAATAATACATTTCGACTATCATGTCAAGGCTATGATACTACTAGTGCATGAATTCTCACCTATATGAAACAGCGTACGTACTATATATAATACTACTATCCTGTACAGAAGAACTCCCTCGGGAAAGCTACCAAAACTGAGTTTTCAACTTTTGTCGTACATGCATACTCCAGACAATACGCATCAAAGAGCAGTACTACTACCACTTATCTATGTGTAACTTGCTCCAATTGAAAAAGTACACTTGTAGAAGCTGATGTCTAAATACAAGTTTATTATAAATTAATTTTAATTGGTAGGTGTGGATGAACTTGGATTAACGTATCACCATAAATCAAAGTGTAGAGTACATTAGAATTAGAAGCGGTGAAAAATGAAATACATGTGGCATTTATAGACCATTGCCCTTCAAGTTGTATGTGCTGGAGGCGCGTTTATCTTCAATTGCTTTTTGATACAGGCGCAAATAATCATACACAGGGCCTTGTTCATTTCCACGACTCCATCCCAAACCGTATGCGCTAAGCATCATTCGCAGGACATACTCTTCATGTAAGGACGGTGAACTAATTATATGTTGGTAGTCGTTTGACGCACGTCGAACAGCTTCTGATAATTGATTATCTCCAGAGGTTGCAGAGGAGTCAAATAGGTAAGCGTTATACTTGTTACTGCTTTCAATATACAAATTAGAAACTCTTTCTATAGGATTGCTACGGCCAGTTCGTCTATCGACTAAAAATTCGCCCATACCGCCAGCTCCTGTGGAGATAACGGAAGAGCCAAACATTAGTCCTTCAGCGGCCACCAAGCCGAAACTTTCAGTGACACTTGGAACGTAAACAAAATCTGCAGCAGCTCTGAAATAAATAAGCCAATCTTTTTGCTCGGCCGTGCGTGTAAATAGAACGATGTTTTCCCAATATCGGCTAGCAAGATCTTCGACCCATCTTAGTGGATAATTGTTGGGCTGTCCAATAATAGCAAATTTCATATTATGTGATTGAAATAATTTTGCCGCCTCTTCAAATGTTTCCAGTCCTTTGTTGTATTGAAATCTTCCGACGAACAAAATCAACGGTCGATCAATGTCTTTTGCATGAAGCAAGCCTTGATCCACTAAAAACTGCTTTGATTTTCTCTTACTACTTGTGACATAGTCAGCCTCATCAGCAGAGAGGGTCCAGTAATTAGTAGTCGATTTATCCAAGGTGTCACCTTGTTCTATTTTGCTATTGATGAGTGTCCTTGCGTAATCTGAATACATCAAGTTATGGTCGACTAATTTTGCTTCTGTGAAAGGATTGATACTCCCACTAAAGTCTACACCATTGCTGATACCATGAAATTGACCAATTTCGGCTTTATGCAATAGACTATCCATCACCAGTTCTTTTAAATAAAAATCCAATCGACCTTCAATCATATCCTTTGCCATACTCTTACTCACAAAAGTAACCATATCTGCAATGTCGATCGCTAAAGGCGACATGAACACTTTTTTCCCAAAAGTGTATGGCTTTAGAACATCATCCATCTCTTGTTTTAATGTAAGTCTGTTTCTGGGAGCATTCAAAAACTTTTCAACGTTTTCTATTGTGTTGGTGTATTGTAGTTCATCCAGATAATCGTGCATTGTATAAACGATTGCTGGAGGCGTGGACCCCAACTGACTTTCGTATTCTGTGAGGTATTTCGCCACGTAGGCATTGGTGGCACCATGTAAATGTACGACATCAACTCTTGGCTGGGATTTGACCAATTTCGGCTTTATGCAATAGACTATCCATCACCAGTTCTTTTAAATAAAAATCCAATCGACCTTCAATCATATCCTTTGCCATACTCTTACTCACAAAAGTAACCATATCTGCAATGTCGATCGCTAAAGGCGACATGAACACTTTTTTCCCAAAAGTGTATGGCTTTAGAACATCATCCATCTCTTGTTTTAATGTAAGTCTGTTTCTGGGAGCATTCAAAAACTTTTCAACGTTTTCTATTGTGTTGGTGTATTGTAGTTCATCCAGATAATCGTGCATTGTATAAACGATTGCTGGAGGCGTGGACCCCAACTGACTTTCGTATTCTGTGAGGTATTTCGCCACGTAGGCATTGGTGGCACCATGTAAATGTACGACATCAACTCTTGGCTGGGATTTATCTAAAGGAGCAAAGAGCGACTGTTCGTGCTTACCAGCAGCTTTCCAAGCCAGAAAAGATGCCACCGCTTTATTGAAATACTGATCTTTCCATTCTTGCGGTAGTCCTCGAGGAGACGAATAAATACCAGTGATTGAACTTGCCCTGAACGCTTTTTTGAACGGTTCGATCCTTCCCGGGCCTATCAGATAGACTCTCACCGTTTTCGATCCCCCGTTTAACGCTTCTGAAGTGATTGCCAACTTTTCCTCCACAGAAAGCTCATTGAAGTTCTCGACAGGATTAAAATCGTATTTGAACTCAGATACTTTAAATCCAACTGATTCCAGCACACCTTGATCATTTCGAATCGTAGTGACCAAATCCACTGTTTTTTTAATGACGTACTGCTCTTGCTTTTTGAAGAAGGAATAATGAGGTAGCACTACGTATGGTGTAATCTTCTCTGTTTGTAATTGTGCTTGTGCAATGGCTGTTAATACTGAACCCATACCACCCATTGTTGCCAGTCCAAATTCTTTGGTGACATGGTATACTGAACTTTCTCTGTTCAAATCAATTGGTGCATTGGTATCAAACGATTCGTATTCGATTTTAGGATATATTTTGATGTCTAAAGCCAAACATTATTCAAACTATCCTCAACGTAGAAACATTCTTCTCTCTTATCTTACCAAAGGTAACAGGTTCCGAGGCGTAACATAGCAACACGATAGCAACGAGACACAATATGGCTTCCACGGTTACTATCACTACCAATGAAAAAGAAGTATAATTCCACCAACGCCAGTGTCTTGTGCTAGCGTTGAACTGAAACGGAAGGTTGCTATTTTGCGTTCCCGAGAGAAAGCGAGAAGATTCTAATCCTCTTTGTCGCATGGTGTTGTTGAGTGAAGAAGTATCGCCATTGGTCTTTGCTGATGGCATGGGAACCATTTGGAATTCCATGCCCTCTTCCTTTGCCATCACTTATTGTTCTTGTGGGGTTCACAAAAGAAGGGAAGAAGCGTCTATATTACTTTTAGGTTCACCGACTTTCTACTCTACTAATTCCATATTCGATGACCGCATTTATCGGATGTGACCTTGCTTTTTGGGATTTTGAAAAAAGATTGTTTCCAGTTTGGCGTTTCCTCGGTTTCCACTGCTTTATTACACAACTGTCACTATGGCTTTACCACGTACACACCAATCTTCCTTCACACCAGGCGAAATTGAATTCATCGCTGGTGATGAAAAAATCACAATTATTCCCAAAGTCAAGATGCCACGAATGAAATGTATCCAGGTAAAAAGACACTTCTCAATACGTAGAAAAAACGTAAAATATATTCTGACACTTTCTTTCTGCTTAGGGAAACGTAGGACCTTTTCAACCCCCTTTACCAGTTGAAGTGCCCGTTTGGTTATCTTTAATTATGAAAAAAAATAATAAATGTACCATTGTCTGTCCCGATTGGCTCACTGTTGGTAAAGTAGCGCTACTTTCAGCTGAACAAACTTTCTCTTCTAACGCACACACACATAATTGAATAGAAAACTTGAAGAAAAGACACGAAGAAGAAGAGAAAGAGAATGAATTCAGTACTTTACCTTTTCACTATATGGAGTTGGCACAAATGCTTCTGGAGACGTAAGTAGTAAATGCAGATACGCTGAAAAGTAGTCAATTTAACGCGTGCATCCCGTAGAGCTTCCGATGATATCGTCAATGCTGAACAAATACGTAAAATCTTAAAGGATCTTAGAGAAACAAGACAAGCAAAGTCCAGAGTGGGTGTTAAAGTATTGGATGATACATGGCTCGGTGTAAGTATCTGTGATTGAGATATAAGTGATGTAGAAGTGATATTAAAGGCTTTGTTAGATGAACAATTTATCAATTATGGAAATCAATGAAATTAGACCCTTCTTTTCTCGCGCTTATAACGAAATTAGAAAGTTAAATCATGCAGATTCTACATCAGCATATCAACAAGGAGAACCAGAGGAGGAAAGTCAAAACTTTTAAAGAAAAATAGAGAACAGCTTTTTATTGATACAAAAAATGCAAACATACCCCCATCACCACCCTCATCTACATATTATATTATTAAAATTCATCAATTATTGTATTTATACATAGCGTGGCAACACAGAAAATGGTTGAATAGGTGTTGTAGACTCCAACTCAAGCGCATAAAATAAGCAAGCCTTTGTACGTTCTAATCGATTCGTTTTTTGATAAATTTCACCTAAATGGAACCTAGAAAATAAATACACATTCATGCATTAGTTTGACAATGGTTATGATGTTTGATTTTTTTTTTCTTACCAGGCTTCTGCACAATCCCAACCGTTGGATTTTGTCATGACTTCTAATATGCCTTCCGCTACTTCATAGCTCTCTTGCGCCAAATGGGACTTGACGAGCCAAAGTCTACAAGTCACATCATTTGGATTCATGACCAACGATTTATAAAAAGAGTTTTGAGCTTGCTCCATGTCGCCTTCTGCTTGTAATAATTGTCCCAACACACACCACACTTGAGGGTTATTCACCCAATCCACATTCTCGGCTTCCTCTACTGCCTTTCTAGCTTCGTCTAATTTCCCTAGTTTGATAAACATGCGAGCCGTCAACAACCACAGATCAGATAGAATTCGCTCAGATCGTTGTTTGCGTAAAAGGGTGCGGGTGCTAGGTTTGTTGGGTATACTCGTAGGTTGCAAGATCGATTGAACACTGATAATGGAAGGTGACATGCTTTGGAATGACGCTACAGAATTACCAGCAATGCTTTTCAAATCTACACCACAAAATGTAAGAGCTACGTTATCATTTATCAACACTGTGATGAGTACATACCATAGGGTGTATTGACAGGTAAAGACTGCACACTGGTATTTCCCTCTAAGGCCCTTTGTTTACTACCTGTACTCCTCGATCCAAACAGATGCAAGCCGTGGATATGATGATGGTGATGTTGTTGAGGTTGAGGAGCAGGACCATTTGCATCTGGCACAGTCAATAAATTACCATGTTGTTGTTGCTGTTGCACACCCCCGGGCCCTAAAGGAGAGGGTGCTGCCAAATTCGATGCGGATCTAGCTCTATTTACAGTATAATTTGTTTTCGTCGATTTAAAATGATTATTGTGTACACTCTCATGAGACCTTGAGCCCAAACGGGAAGCCAATAAATCGGCGGACGAAGATGCAGTGGGATAATTATGTTGAGACATGCTGGTACTTCCACTTCTTCCTCTTCTTTTCTCTGCAGCAATTTGTAACTCGCTCAAGTTTCCCAAGGATCCAGAAATAATCATACCGTGATGGGCACCACCGTAAGGTAAGAGTCGATCTTGGCTGTTGGTGCTCAAGGAAGTCTCGGGTATGGCAATTTTACCGTACGACGCAAACAAGGTTTCGGAAGACTCGAGTGCCGATTCTGGTCCGTGCAGCGCATTCAGCAGAGACGTCCTTGTTAACTGGAACATCAAATGCTGCTCAGCCGCGTCGTAATCACTGCCATTGTAATCGCCAAAGATATCGCCGTAATCGACAGCTTTGATTTGCTGCAATCCCAATTCGCACGTCTTGAGCGCTTGTTTATAATCTCCATGAGCTGGGCAGGATATAATAAGTGTGAGTAAATGCCCTCTTCTTTTCTCTGCAGCAATTTGTAACTCGCTCAAGTTTCCCAAGGATCCAGAAATAATCATACCGTGATGGGCACCACCGTAAGGTAAGAGTCGATCTTGGCTGTTGGTGCTCAAGGAAGTCTCGGGTATGGCAATTTTACCGTACGACGCAAACAAGGTTTCGGAAGACTCGAGTGCCGATTCTGGTCCGTGCAGCGCATTCAGCAGAGACGTCCTTGTTAACTGGAACATCAAATGCTGCTCAGCCGCGTCGTAATCACTGCCATTGTAATCGCCAAAGATATCGCCGTAATCGACAGCTTTGATTTGCTGCAATCCCAATTCGCACGTCTTGAGCGCTTGTTTATAATCTCCATGAGCTGGGCAGGATATAATAAGTGTGAGTAAATGCCAAGAAGGTAAGTTGCTGGGGTCAGCTTGGATCGCTTTGGTGATCATCTGAACTGCTTGCCCGATATTGCGCATCTCAGCATGTTGTAATGCAAGTTGATAGTATGTTTCCCATGGATTGGAGTCTAGTTTTAAGGAACGTTGTAAGAATCTCAGTGCTTTTTCGTGGTACATGGGTCGAAGCTCGGGATCAAATGCTACATAAAAAAAGAGTAGTTAGAATCTATCATGTAATAGAAAAGTAGTAAGAGTCACATACTCTGACGTCCTAAATATCCAAAGGCAATACCACAAGCACGATATACTTGCGCACCCATGTTGGACAATGTGGTTGCACGTTCTTCTCTCTTTTGTTTTTGATAGTGCTCCCTTGCCATCTCTGCCATTTCCACTGCATCCACTCCGCGACAAAGATCGTTACAATACATCTTTACCGCTATGAGAAGCGTTTCCAGCGTATCTAGAGCGCTCTCTTTTTCCGAGTTCTTGATATCAGCAATATCTCCAATTTCCCGGTTGACCAATCCATCATCGTCTGATTCTGTGTCGCTATCATCATCGCTATCCTCAAATGAATCTGGTCTGGGCGTAGGCACTGCCATATTTAGACCAGATGCGTCGGTGGCCAATGCTTGTCCATCTTTATGCGTTTCTTTCCATCCATGTGACACAAGCCCAACTAAATACAGATATGACTGTAAAGCATGTTCAGCTTCGTCATACTCTCCCAATCGAACCAACGCACGAAACAAATGTCTAGTAATTAAAGGTGAATTGAAGGTTCTCTGCGAAGCACGATCCAAAGCCTCCACAAATCCCCGTAAATCCTGAGCTGTTGTGCCAATCAATTCAAAATCACTAGCGAATTGATCCACAAATTCCAAAACACGCTTGTTTACTTCACCTGCTCTAGGTAAGGGTGTTTCCAAGTACAGCATTTTCTCGTAAATGGTGTGCAGTTGCGATTGCTCCACAATGAATGTTTGGCGCTTTAATTCAGGATCGTTTTCACCTTCCTCTGTGGAAATATTGGCGGGCAAACAGTACTGTCCTTGACGATAAACATGAGAGACGTAACGGAGCGAGTGAAGTGTGATGGTCATGCGTTTATGAATACGCCACGAAGTAGGCTGGGCTGTCGTCATTTTTTGATATTGGCGCATGAATTCCAGCAAAGTCGGTGTTGAAATAGGAGATCTAACTAAAAACTATTAATTCTTTGTAAACTGATTCATTCTCATATCGAATAACTACTTGCCCACTGTTCAAACCCAATAATGTAGCTCGATAAAGTGCTTCTTCAGACCATTCTATAAACGACTTGTTTTTCACAACTGGGTTTTCCAACAAAATTGAATTGACACCCTCATAACTTTGAAGAGCAGCGTCTACATTTCCCAACAATTCAAAAGAAATGGCTAAAAATGCATGATACTTAGTAAAGGAAAAAAAAAAAAGCTCTAGATCAAATCATGAAATTCCTTACCTTTGATCACCCTTGCCTGCAAGAATAAAACAAGTGGATATCCTTGACTTACTTGCTCCTTTTCAAACGATAATTGACCAATAATGTCGATCGCCTCGTTATACTCTCCACACTCGAAATGAGTACGTGCCAAAATAATCTTTGCAAACTATGAGATATAAAAAAAGAAATAGAAGCTTAGTTGGCATTCTTTAGATAAGATAAACTCTTCTAAGTGCATAAATTACTTCTTTCTGAATTTCGTTGGTGCTGGCAATATCATTGATATCTATCGCGGAACGTAACTGTTCTTGCACAAGCTTGACTTGCTCTGGATCAAGGCGATCTTCCATACTAATGCGTTGCGGTACATCGGAATGGTAATGAACTGTGTTTGTTGAACGATTACTGCTAATTATCTGAACTAGATTGGCTTCTGCTACCACGGTTTGCTCCAAGACTGGGTTTATCAAAAGTAACACGTTTTAGAATAATAAAGCGAGCGGGAACTGTAAAGAAGAAATAAACTTACTTGCTCCCTCTGAGTGGTACTTTTTATATCGTCTTGCTAGTTCGTGAATGGCGAGCCAGTTGCCACTGCAACGAGCAGCGTCAATGTCTTTACCGATTTGAATGGCTTTTGTAGAGGCCATAGGGGGTAACTTAAGAAGGTAAGAAGTGAAAAAGAAAGAAAGAAAAATTAAAAATAAAATAAAATTAAAGCTAATAATAAAATGATACTTCTCCGGTTGGTTACCTAAAGGTGCTTACAATACAAATCTGTCGTTTCCCTCGTGTAAAAAGCGTTCATATCGCCTTGGAAGGATTTCATTTGCTTCTTCAAGTAGAACTCGCGTTGAAAATGTTACTTGGTCGTGGTCTAATATACTTTTAAACGTCAAATGGAATACACTGTAAATGTTGTTGTAACGTGGTACCATCAACTTTTATTCGCCCAGTAAAGAGAGAAAATATGCTAGCTCTCATAGTACCAAATTAGGTAAATGGATCAGTATCCTGGTACAATGACATACACGTAACGACCTGGTTAGCGCAAGTTTATCAGCCTTTGTTACGTACGTATTATTGATGCGTTTACGTATGTTCGGTGCCCAAGTATTTTACACTATTTACAGAGTGTTTCGAAATTATTCGCGCACTCTTTGAAAAAAGGGAGTCTTTATCCACATAAAAGTTTTTTACTATCCACACAGATTTTTTTTTTATCATTTTATCATTTTGGGCTTGTATTTTTTTTCAGCATGTGCGTGAAATATTCAAAGAATGCGTGAGTAATTTTGCAACACCCTGTAATTTATGAATTTCAAGTTAGAATAACCAATTTTTGAACTTGGAGATAGGTAAATCTTTGTGTTCACTAGGATACGTACGTAAGAAGTATTACATAAGCTGTTCTACGTCTTTTTCTGTACTTACTGAGGCATATAATAGTCGTTGGAAACAGGAATCATTTTACAAATATACGCGCATAGCATGGAGTAAGGAGGAATAAGTACGCGTATTAATAGTATGTGTATATTTTACGTACATAAAATGAACGCCTAGATGTGTACATAGCTTAGAAAAAAGCGGATGTACTATGCAACTGCCACATACAATAGAATTCATGCATTTTCTTGCTTTAGGATAGATCCCTAGACTGGTCTCCGAGGGTACCCAGCCATAATATTACATAGTGACTTGGTAAGACATTGAATGAAATTCTAAAGAATTACTATACTCCAAGGCATCACTTCTCGAGGTAAATGACGATTTTACTTTGATGAGTCTCACTGTCGGAGGCTCAATTAACATGAAGCCTTTTGTTACGCTTCTTTGGCTTGGCCAAGACATGATATCCCCCGCCTGCTTTTTTGAAACTTTTTTTTTTTTCGTTTTTCCGAGTTATCTTCTTGTCGGTTGTCGAATAGAATCATTCTCTTTTCTATTTTTCTCTTTTCTTTTACAATAGCACTTTTAACACAAACGAGCGAAAATGATTCCTCAAAGTACTTCTTCTCCCTCTTTAACGGGAGAAGGAGGAGAGAATGGCGATTTTGTTAGAAATAGATCAGAGGGATATTTACCACCGATTCCTGTTATGATGCGTCATCCCTATATAGTTGCCTCTGTTAAACAATACCACTCTGAGTCACAGAATGAGCAATTACAAACACACATTGTCTCAGAATCCTTCATTCCAATGGCACCTAATTTGGTGAAACCACCAAGGAAGAGGCGGCGTCCTCCTTTTTCTTATTCTTCTCTTATTGCTCAAGCTATCCTAGAGAGCGAAAATGAAAGAATGACCCTAAAAGAAATTTATTCCTGGATTACAAGTAGATATCCAGCATTATATAACGCAGACGACACAGGTTGGCAGGTAAATAAAAATTGCTCTTGAAGAGTCAAAATATAGAGATCTATGTATATTCATATGTGTTATTTGCTCGCTTAGAATACGATTCGACATAATCTATCCTTGAATCGTTGCTTCAAGAAGGTTTCCAAAGCAGAAATGGATGGAGTGAAAGGGAAGGGTGGATATTGGACAATCGATCCAACACATATGGAAAAGTTTAAAAATGGAGCATTTGCAAGAGGATCTTCCAGTTTACTAAGACGTAAACCAGCTACTGCTAATGCCAATAGTACTACTACAAATAGTACAACGGCTACTCCTCAGGCTGTTGTGACTTCATCTTCCAATACGACTTCACCTACAAGTCTACCTGATACCCCTAATAACCTTCATCATCATCACCAACATCCACATCATTCACCCACTGAAGCCTGTCCTGTCATGCAAATTCAAAACTTATTGAATTAACTATTCCCCTTCTTCTCAAGTGTACATTTCCATCTTTATACATCATCATTCATATCACTACATTTTTATCATTTCAAGCAAAAAACTACACTCTATCCCATGTACAGTAACACCTTCCTTATTAATTATTTGTAATTCTTTATTATTATTACTACCACGTATTCTACCTTTTAAGCTACAGTAACTAAAATAATTTAAGCTACAGTAACTAAAATAAAAAACTAGACACATCACGCACGCTTAACATTAAATAGAACTGCGGTTTCATACAATTGCAAAAGTAGTAATGTGAAAAGTATTAAATATATACAAGATATGTGTCAGAGATATGTTGGTATTACATAAATCAAAAGATCGGGAACGCGATCAAGATCTCTTATCGAGCAGGGAAGAAATAATTTAATACCCGCTTGATCCGTCTGGTGAAAACCATTCCTGGAGGTGATGACAAAAATGACATAAAGAAGAATATAGTTGCTGACATGATATTCTCAACATTCTGTATTATATACAAACTCTGTAAATACGAATACTTACTGCTGCAAATATAACGAAAGTTCACTTGAAATTCAATAAATATGAGGCCAACAAAGAGGTACGTGGTACATAAGTCTTTGATATGTACCATTATCAGGACATACACACATATAGCACATAACTTGAAAGGTTAAAGATGTACATATCCAAAAAAGATATGTTCTCTTTTTTCTTTCTTTTTTTCTTTCAAGAGGTAATATGAACGCCAAGTAAGCACTTGAAAGAACACCTAGATCAGCTAATAACAAAATTCGAGGTCAGCAATCGCGTACGTGGTTGAGCCTCTACAAACAGGATTGTAATGCAAAGACACTAACATTTTTTTTTTTCATAAACCTGTTTCATAAAGTAGTGATATGCAAATGGAAATGACCTATTATTAGGTCTTGAAAATGATCTGTACTCATAGTCGACTTGTGTTCATAGTCGACTTGTGTTCATAGTTTATTTGTATTTATAGTTCTCTACGCCAGAAATGATAAATTATCTGTTTTTGCCATTTTTTTTTTTTTTCTGTTTCTTTTACTTTTTTACCTTTTTTTTCCTCTCTTTCATTGCACTTTCACTTTGCATTCAGCTGGTACGCGTCAGTGCCAAACAACTACGTACAGGGTAAATGAAAATACAAGTATACAGTACTTCACAGGAAGCGTACGACTTAATCGAACATTTGATAGTAAACGTACGTGTTGGAAAGTGCACAGCAAAGTGTGTTTAGGTGACAACAACCCAGTATCACTCCGTTTGACCCCAAATGGAAAGAGTGATATAAAAGCGATGGGCGCGCTCTTTTTATGGAAACTGGGATATGCAAAGAATCGTATTCTATCACAATCACAACGAAGATCAAGATGTGTACACAAATTATGGATTTTATCTCAATAGTCGTAAGTATATAGGAGTGTACTTAATCACAACAGTAGACGTGAAAGCAGGACAATAACATTTCAAATTATAGCATGGCCTGTTTATCAGCGGTAACGTTTCCTCATGGTACTATGTCTGAAACCGCAGATCTAGCTGCATTTGGTCTCTTCACGGCGCGCGACTTCTTAGTGAACAATTCTGAGAGGCTTCCGGTCAGCTTGGGGTAGGGCAATGTCATCGCCTACTTACAAAGCAGCATTACGTTTCAAAAACAAGTATCTGAAATTCTTTTGCGAGAACCCAGAGTCCGAGTGGGACTTGAAGAGTCTTCACGACGCATTTAGGGATAAAAAGTTGAACAGGCTTTGACAAGCATATTCTGAAAGCCTGAGTTACGAGAAAAGTGACTCGAAAAACGTTCCGAATGACGTTCTCGAACTTGTAGCTTGTAGGGAGATTTCTCGACCTACTTTAAAGAGATACGGCCCCAACGACAGTAAGCATAATACCATAGTAATTAGGTGTATAAAACCGATTCCCTTATTTTTGTAGATAGATCGTAGTTTCCAAAACTCTGGGGATGTGGTAAGTATTCTTTAGTCAAGACATGTTATTTCAATAAGATAATTAATTAATAAATTAACTAGTGTGTACGTGCCAGCTCTGTAACGATTGACAGAAGAACGATAAAAAACAGAAGGTATAACTCAATTCACACTGTAGCCAATCAGATTTTAACGGATATTTTTTACATAATTACAGAGAACAGAACAGGCTTTGACAAGCATATTCTGAAAGCCTGAGTTACGAGAAAAGTGACTCGAAAAACGTTCCGAATGACGTTCTCGAACTTGTAGCTTGTAGGGAGATTTCTCGACCTACTTTAAAGAGATACGGCCCCAACGACAGTAAGCATAATACCATAGTAATTAGGTGTATAAAACCGATTCCCTTATTTTTGTAGATAGATCGTAGTTTCCAAAACTCTGGGGATGTGGTAAGTATTCTTTAGTCAAGACATGTTATTTCAATAAGATAATTAATTAATAAATTAACTGATAGGTCAACGCCAGCTCTGTAACGATTGACAGAAGAACGATAAAAAACAGAAGGTATAACTCAATTCACACTGTAGCCAATCAGATTTTAACGGATATTTTTTACATAATTACAGATCTTCCATGCTGGCAAGTCTTCGAAAGGCAAGAAAAAAGAAGGAAATGAGAAGGATGATGAGAATTGGCTTGGAATTTTGGAGGATTTCAATGAGCAAAGAGACCTCCATAAATATAGGTAAAAATGGAAAAATAATAAAAAAGGTCGAAAGAAGAAGACTCACGGATTCTATTGCAAACAGTCCAGAGAGAAATGGGGTGGTGAGAAAGGCACCCAAGTTGAATGAAACAAATGCCATTGTGCCCAATAACTTGGCAAAAAAAGTGAAGAATATATTGTAAGTTTTTCACAAAAGCAAAGCTTTAAAGTTTGTTCTAACATATGGCAAATCAGGAACGTCGTCCATAAGAAGAAGCCTTCGATAGGTTATTCTGAGGCGGTGTATAATCACTAACTCGTTTTCCCCCTCCTCGACGTCCTCATGGAGGAGTTCGATGACCATGGAGCACCACCCTTTTCTTGCCTGGAGAAGAAGGGTTGGCTGCTATGAAGACGCAGTTGGGGACATTGAAGAAAGTGGCTGATCACTGAAAGATCTACAAGGCTGACGGAATTATTCGTGAATGACGTCGAGTTGATGCTGGTGGAGACTGCCGGTAGATTTGGCAATGGTGACGCTGCCAAAGCAACGTTGTACAACAGTAAGGGCATGTTTGCCTTGCTGGCAATGCTCAAGTCTATCGCTGATAAATTCGACTTTGCTAGCTGTGAGAAGTTTAAAGAAGTAAAACTTCTACATATTCTTGCAGCCAAGCGGTAAGAAGCTCAAAGCCATTGTGAATTATGTAATTTCTTTACTTACTATTGATTTTTAATACAGATTGCTCTATCAGACTTTGGGAGATGAAATATAAAAAGAACGGGTACTTCGAGTACGCCCGCGTGGCCAAGGCCGACGTTAGTGAGGAGAAAGAAGATGGGGAGACCTGTTCGAAGAAACACACGATTCGGATTTGACAGATTTTCTCTATAGCAAGTACATAAAAAGCAACTTTATGGTAAGGGTCTGCTAATATGTTGACGACACTTTATTTAATCTAACAACGTTTCAAGATTATAAATATTGGACCAATACTCTCAAGGAAGTATAGCTTCCAATACTGAAAAGAAAATTAGATATTTCAATTGAACGAGAAGAAGTAAGTTACAAATTACTCAAGTGGTTGTAAGAAAAAATATTAAATTAAGTGCATTTTTTGTGTAGAGTTCAAAGCGAAGTGAGGAAGATCGCCGCCTTTCAAATACGTATGTTTTATTACCATCCAAACTATTATATATCGCTAATACTAACTATAATCATTTAGTCTTACCAGTAATAATATCTTAGACTTGTCAAATGAGGGAAACTGCTCCCAGGTAGAAGATGTTGAAGATTGGAATAATTTGAAGTCACAACACATAAAGAATTACCAACTCTACATCGTAAGACCATTGAAGCAATCGACGAAGTTATGAACAAGGTAAGTAATATTGATAATTTATTGATGCAAAAAGCATTTTCTCGATTTTAATTTTAACAATACAGAAACGAAAAGACACTTTCAAGCGATATATCAAATTATTAGCTCATCAATCACGCTCTCCAGAAGATGCTTTATACATCTGTAAAATAATCTCTATTGTGTAAGATACATATACGTTTAACTACAAAAATGATTTACTAAAAATATTATGCATATGTACGCTTCTTATAGATTGAATGCCATGAATAATAAACCAGCTTTGTTTGATCCAACAACCTCGCCGGAACCTTCCGAGCAAGACTTGGTGGTAAAGTTTTTGGGTCCATATTGGAAGAGCGCAAGTACATATCTCCTATTGGTAAGTTGAAGTCTGCAATTATACCAAGACGGTACCTAACCATAGAAAATGCCTTTGTAGGAGGGATACTACACTTTTTCAGGTCAGAACTAAATTGTTGTTATAACAGATGAAATGGAGATACTCTTTGTTCAATTATACGGAGGCTTTACTAAGTCCGCGTTGGACACCTTATGCTGTTGTTCGGTAAATGCCCTACCTTTTTGTGGATAAAATCAAGACAGTTGTTATACCCTTAATGCAATTAGTGGGTTAGTACTCTAGTATGTAAAAGCGATGGGCGCGCTCTTTTATGGAAACTGGGATATGTCCAAGAATCGTATTCTATCACAATCGCAAGGAGGACCGAAATATGTACTCAAACCATGGATTTTATCTCAAAAGTTGTAAGTATATAGGAGTGTACTTAATCACAACAATAGATGTGAAAGCAGGACAATAACATTTTAAATTATAGCACAGCCTGTTTATCAGCGGTAACGTTACTCATGGTACTATGCCTGAAGCCGCAGATCTAGCTGCATTTGGTCTCTTCACGACGCGCAACTTGGTAGAGAACACTGCTGAGAGGCTTCCGGTCAGCTTGGGGAAGGGCAATGTCATTGCTAAGCTACAAAGCAACTTTCGACTCCAAAAACAAGTACCTTGAGTACTTCTGCGAAAATTCAGCTGCGGACTGGGACTTTGAAGAATTTCAAAAGTCATTCAAGAACAAGAAGTTGAACAGACTTAGACAATTGTATGCCGAGTGCTTGACATACGTAAAAAGCGATTCAAAGAATGTTCCAAGTGACGTTCTTGTTCTTGTTGAAATGTTGAGCCCCCCGCAAGATAATGCTCCCCCAACAACAGTAAGCATAATAATATTTTAATTGGGTATGTATACTGATTTTCTTATTTTCGTAGGTCAACAATTACCACAATTCTGGGGATGTGGTAAGTATTCTTTGGTTGAGACGCGTTATTTCAACGATATAATTAACTAATTAATAATTAACCTAATAGGTAAATGCAAGTACAGTAAACATCGATAGAAGAACTATCAAAAAACAAAAGGTACAGCCCAATCTTTACATCGCAACCAATCAGATTTAAACGGATATTTTTTACATAATTACAGATCGTCCATGCTGGCGAGTCTTCTAAGGGAAAGAAAAAGAAGGAAATGAGAAGGAAGATGAGAACTGGCTTGGAATTTTGAAGGATTTTAATGAGCAAAAGGACCTCCATAAGTATAGGTAAAAATGGAAAAATATAAAAAAAAGGTCGAAAGAAGAAGACTCACGGATTCTATTGCAAACAGTCCAGAAAGAAATGGGGTAGTTAGAAAGGCACCCAAATTAAACGAAACAAATGCCATTGTGCCTAATAACTTGGCAAAAAAAGTGAAGAGTATCTTGTAAGTTTATGCACAAAAGCAAAGCTTTAAAGTTTGTTCTAACATATGGCAAATCAGGGACGTCGTCCAAAAGAAGATGCCTTCCATTGGGTATTCAGAGGCTTGCCACAATCATTACCTCGTTTACCCTTTGATCAATACCTTGATGGAAAAGTTTGACGATCATGAGGCATTGCCTTATTTCTTGCCTGGTGAAGAGGAGCTGGTTGCGATGACGACCCAATTGAAGACTTTGAAAGGCAAAGTGGATCACAGAAAGATATACAAAACCGACGGCATCATCCGTAACAAGGATGATGTAGAGCTAATGTTGGTGGAGACTGCCGGCAAGTACAACAACAACGACACCGCCAAAGCAACCTTTGACAATAGCAAGGGCATGTTTACCTTACTTGCAATGCGCAAGTCCATTGCTGACAAATTCGGCTTTGCTAGCTGTGAGAAATTTAAAGAAGTAAAACTTCTATTCCTGCAGCCAAGCGGTAAGAAGCTAAAAGCCATTGTAAAACTCTGTAATTTCTTTGCTTACTGTTGATTTCTTATACAGATCGCTCTCTCAGACTTTGGGAAATGAAATACAAGAAGAACGGGTACTACGAGTACACTCGCGTGGCCAAGGCCGACGTTAGTGAGGAGAAAGAAGATGGGAAGGCCTGTTTGAACAGCCTCACTCAATTTGTATTGAAGATGGAGGTTAGAATTAAACTATTAAATAATTAATTAGTCAAGCACTTACGTCTTTTCGTTAAATAGGAATGTCTGGACGAGGCCTTGTCCGCCCTCAAAGAATTAGAAGAAGAGCATAAAGAAAGGAAGACAGAAGCTGAAAGTGACTTTTCAAGTCAAAGAATCGGTCTTTCGGACATCATCTGCCCAAAGATCTTTAAAATTTCTTTCGGCAAGGATGCCAGGGGCTTTGCCCAAGCAGAAACATTGTCGCCCGAGAATGATTAGGCATCTGTTCTGTCTTCTTTTCGTCTCTCCCTACCCCCCCCCCCCCCCTTATTAGTAATAAATAGTTTGCATAGTAAAGAGTCAAAACGCCTTATTGCAGTAGCTTAGTACAGGCATACTTAGTGAAGAGATAAACTTCAAAACGTTTTCTTTGAGTTAATTCCTACACACCCCAAGTTAAGTGAATGCCCCTGAACCGACAGAGACAGTAAAAAACTGAAGTGTTAGATGCACGAAAGTGAATGTGGAAGACATAAAATCTTTGTGAATGAAACAAATCACGAAAAAACTTTCAAGTAGATTGGTGATGGAATCTACGCTTTTATTAATGTGATATTATCTAATTAACGAGCGGATATCGGATGAAGCAAGTGTGTCTGATGAATTCTTTTTATGCCAAGTTGATTTTGTAATAGTAGTGTCATTCTAAGATAGCCATTCCATTAAGTATGTCACAGTCAACACAGTAAAGAATTTGTTTGAGCGAAGGAGGTGATCCACGGATTCGTCAGAAGGGAGGCAGAATCAAAATTAGGCCCGCTAGTCTTCGGCTCAACTTTCTCAGTCTGCAAATAAAAGTAAATCGTAAGAAAGAAATTCAGAAATAAATCAAATGTAGACTTATCTTGTGAGGCCAAAATCATCGAATTCAAGTGGTGGACAATCCCAGTCTTGGACGCTTCGGTTGCCTGACTTTTGTTGAAAAAGTATAGCGGCAAGCAATAGTTGTCAACCCTCAAAAGCAAAGGACCCAAGTCTCAAGAAAGGTCAGCGCCGGCGGTACATCTCCAATCTCACTTTCTACACGCGATGCTTCATGAAGATGTAGCAAACGGTAGTCGACCCCTAAATGAACTGTTACGAGGACTAAAGGGACTCGAGCCGTCTACTGAAGCTTTAGGAATCAGAAAAAGAAAGAAAAGAATTGCTGATATCGCTACGTGTGTTTCAACAACCGCAAAATTGTTGAAATTCGAGTAGCTGGACTCGGCAAGTCCTTCACCTCTTTAATAATTTCACACAATATGCAGCAAATGACAGCGACTGAAGATCTGACTAGTGTCGAGTGGCGCGACACTAATTGGTTAGAAGTATGCCTTGACACTTGTTTTCACCTCTTTATACTTTTATAAACACACTTCTTTAATTGTTAGAGAATGGGTGGTTTTCAAAATCAACAAATGGTGCTCGATTACTTTGCACTCTCTCCGTTCTGGGATCGTCAGTGCAACAATCAAGTTTTATCTATGCAAACCCAATATAATGATCTTAGACAACCCTACGAAGCAACAGTCGAAGCACTTCGGTAAATGCAAAGAAATATGTAAAGTTACGTTGAGTCTCATTTCGTTTCTTCAGCAAAATGACAGGCATCGAGTTTGCTGTAGTCCACGAACAACCACCTGTGTGGATTATACAAAAAAGATATAGACGTGGTTCAGCTATTGACGATGTGAACCCCATTGCTACATATTATATTATGGGTGCAAACGTATACCAATCACCGACGATTTATTCAGTTATAGCCAATCGACTCGTAAAGTGAACAATTCTACCTTGTAACTAACGTAGAATAAGAGCGCTAACCTTTTACTATATAAGTTGACTAGTTTATTTCATGTCAACAGTGCATTCAAAGAAACACAAAATATGATGGAATTTTACCCTTCCAAGGGATACACATGGAAAACAGGTCCCGATACTATTCCTAATAACTCTACGAATAATGCAACATCATCCGCAACAGCATCAGCCTCAACATCCAATGGAAAAGGAGGGGAGAAAGGCTCTAATTCACCTGCAATCATTGTAAATACAGCAAGAAGCGTTCTTCGCGCACAAGAGACACACGCCTTTAGACATTGGATGGATCGAGCTATTGAAACTTCATCGATTAAAGTAATGCAAGCTCGTCAAGCGATTGATACACCTGAAAATGGAGAAGCAGCAAAAGCAAATTCATCAAGTATCGAACTCATGTCACCACAAACACGAGGTAATAAATTCATGCATGTTTGAAGGAAGTGATATTAATACTAAATCATTCATCCAGAGGAAGTAGGCGGGAAAAGACCTAGAAAGAAATTAGACGAAGCTGGAAATCGTAAAAAGAAGGTGGCAAAGTAAATAAAAAACTGCATTTCTAACTATTTATTGAGTTTTGAGCGCCTTTTCAGCGCGTTTAATGCTGCCCTTGTCAGTCTTGGGTTGAACTTTCTCATTAGCCAGGCCACCAAAGGCAGATTCTATGCGGAAAGGACGACGAAGTTCTCCTGTTTTTGTGTTTCCATTAAAAAAGTGAATACGAGCTTCCTTTGTTAACAAAAATGTCTTGAAGTTTAATACGCTTTGAATCAATAATGGTTGTACATATCCAAAATTAAGGTGAAGGAAGGCTACAATAGCAATGCTAGTGAAGCCTTGTTTCATTTGCTTTTCAACTTCTGCAATATCATAATCTAAAATGCATTATTATGAGTCCTACGTTCGTAGATCGTTATCTTCATAATTTTACCCTTATGGGTTGTCTCAATAAGCTTATCGACTGTCTCAGTTCCATCCCACTGTTTCTTTGCAGGCTCAACATAGCGTAAAACAGTGTTATCTATCAAAATTAATACATTAAGTCGTACTTCTAACGTTTTTTCTTTTCACCAGTGTCTGTCGTACCATTCTTCTTTCTGATTACTGACAAGAGGTATAATGTCAAAAGAATGATAATAGATTGAGCACCCAAGTAGAATGCACGTATCGATGTGGTATACTCTCCGGAATCCAATTTAAAGTATTGCGTTACTTGGCGTACTAATAAAAAGAATACAACATTAAAGCCGGGATGAGTAAGGATCTTGTTCCAGTTTGGCATCTCTTGAATAATAAAGTGTAAAGAGGTATGTAGTACAGTCTGTCTGGAAAATAATGAGGGAAAAGCTTGAAACTTGTAACGGCGCTCAAAGACATACAACATTTGAGCAGGAATCTAAAATATTTGCTGGTGCTAAACACGACCAGTGATAGGATCCTTGCGCTCTAAGGAACTACCCACCAGCGCGTCTCAAATTACTGAGAGAGGCAAATAGCCGTCAGGTCTAGCAACATAGCCTTTAAATACAGATGGCATGAAGTTAGAATAAAATTGCAGTGTAAGTTCCTGTACTTTATTCTTTATCAAGCTGATTCTGATTGGAAACCTCTATCAAGTTACCATCAAGGTCGTAGACATAGACAGAAAGTAGCGGTCCAACAGCTCCTGTTCTTTTAACAGGAGAATCGACAGCTAGTTCGCAAGAATGGTGCTTCCAGTGCTCCAAGAACTGAATCACAGGCTGTTTGCTTATAAGGCAGAAATCAGCTGTACCCTCTTGTGCTGGCTTTTTACACACTGGGGCAACTTCAATATCCTTTTGATGCAGGTTTATCTTTTGCTGTCCAAAAACAAGAGCAACTCTGTCTTGATCAGGAGCAGAAGGAGTTCTGAACCGCTGAACTTTCATTCCTCTATTATTGGGAATTAATACTGAGAATCAGGAAAAACGGGATAAAAAGACGTGTGCGCGAATAACCTACAACATAGTGTGGTACCATTCAGCAGACTTGTTGATGTCCGACACTGCTACAACGATATGATCAATGGACTCAACTACCGGAGTAAACATATTCTTGTAACTTATGTTTGTATATCTGTGTGTGTTTGTGTTAAACGGAAGAAAAAAGTTTATTAAAATTAAAAATTTATTGAGCGAGCTTGGCTCTAATTTTGAGTTTGAAAGAGTGATAAAATACAAGAGCTAAATATGCAGCAACGTAATCCTTGATCATGTACATGATACCTTGATTAAAGAAACCCTTGGTAATTTGAGCTTGCATACCCTTATAAAGACCCAAATAACCGTCCTTTTCCACAACTTCCTTGAAGGTGGCAAACATACCCTTTTGTTTATCACCTCCGCCAATCATTTGTGTACGTAAAAAGATGAAGGGATATGTAACCATGGTGGCAATACTCTTTGCAAGAGCAGAGAACAAAAATACTTGGAAAGCAGTCAAGTTGCTCTTCTTTTGTGTACGGATGTAAGCAGCCTTGATCTTTTCAAATACAAAGTAGGTGATGGAAGGATTAGATACCAAAACGATGGAAGCTCTGTAACCTATCATTGTAAAAATTGATTAAAAACCATGTGCCATTGAAAATGATATAACGATTACGTAAAGACTTACCTGTCCAAAGACCTGTTACTCCCTTTGATTTCAAAATTTCTCCAAGAATATCCTTGAAACCTTTTTCATTGTGACCAGCAGTTTGAAGTCTAGTAGTGACGTTAGATACAGGAGTAGTAAAGAATCTTGATATAAGAGCTGCTTCAGCACCCAAAAATAGCTCTTGCGCAATATTCAATTGTGCAGAGGATTTACCCATATTCACATTTAACTTTTCTTGTACATTTCTTAATGCTGTATAACAGTAAAAGTAGATGAAACTGGATAGAATAGTTGCACATGTATCTGCTCCAAGTCCAGCATATAATCCCTTGAATCCTCCTTCTTTCTCGTAAATCCTTTTAATAGTATCCAAAATTCCCTCTTTCTTTCCATCGTCGTCTTTCTTCAATTGCAGTCTAGTAGTAGCACTACATATACGGAATAGACATCACTATAATGGCTCTAGCCGATACGAAAGAACAATTTCACTTACATGTCTAAAGGATATATAAATAAGTTGGCAATAGAAGACCCGACAGCACCAGAAATAGCATGACCCACGGGCGGTAGTTTGTATTCTTCGAAAGGTATTATAGTAACATTGGAATCTTTCGACATTAGAGTAGGGTTTGGTAAAGTGAAAGGGTAAAGTGAGAAGAAAGGAAGAAAAAAAAGTTTTTTTTTATGCTTTGGTAAGTTTTTTTACATTATCAACGTAATATTCACATGGAGATTTGAATGTTGTTATCTTTGCTGTGTGTGACTTGATTAATTTGGATTTAAGTTTGTGGAGAACGATGTTAAAGAAGTTCGACACAGTACCCTTTCAAGCCTTTTCGCAGATATTCAAGCGTACCAAATACATCCAAAGATAATCGATGAAGGCTATAAATTCAGCTTATTTTCCGTATAGCATATTTTGCATACATGCACAGAGAGCTCATATTAGCGATGAATGACGATCATTGTGCGAGGTCAAATTTATCCACGCGGGTAATGAAATAACATAATAATGGTAAGTGTCTCAGGAATTGTCCTGTCAATAAAATAGCTCTTTCGTAATAGATTAGCTTATATGTCCATGAATATTGACCTCAAATGCGTTTCTTTCTGATTTTCTTTTCTTCCTTGATATTTCCTTTATCATAAATGTTCTAAATACATACTGCATTTGTTCCCTAGAATTATACACCACCCAATTTTTTTTTGTTTAACTCATCCCCACGGACCTATAGAAGCTCTTTCTTTCTGTAGTGATTGAAGGACTTAGGAAAATTTACATCACGGAAGGTAATAAAAAAGTGTGGATAGTAAAAAGAATTTGTGTGGATAAGGACTTTTGTGTGAGAAAGAATACACTTCAATTGCTGCACATACTTGCTTGGCCAGAGATCTTGACACCGTAAGTAAAGAATGCGCTAATGAAAGGCACAAGAAGCGCCTTCAATCTCACAAGACCAGGAGACTGAGTTGAAAAGCTAGGCAAAATCAGTTTCACATTGACCCCACAAAGACATCATCAAAATGACATCCCGATTTTGCGGGGTAAGGTCTAATAAAGTTAGTTTCAAATCCTTTTTAAACAGTGTAGACGGGACGTTTTTTATATATAACGCATCAATAACAAGTGCGATTTAAATCTGTCGTAAATAAGCTTATGCTTGATCTATTACTAGAGCTACAACAGTGCCTGCGACACCATTGCTGAATTATGCAGCGACTTTTAAAATAAAAGAGCTAAATCGTTTATAGTGCGGTAGATCGCTTAGCAGATCTATACCCTCAATCTCATTAACAGTGCGATCCGTAGATCGTCTGTTAATGAGGTTTGTGAATTTATTTTCTACTCGTTGAAAAGCGCAGGACGACTACAAGAAGTTTGGAATGGCTTTTGAACAACTTGATCATTCCTGATCTGTAACAATTATAAGAAAACAGAGGCAGAAATGAGCAGGAGAATACACACAAAAACTGAAACGGGAGCCGATGTCTTTCCGAGCATCGCTTTCTCTATGATAAACACTTCAACTTTGTCTAAGGGTGAACACGTAGATGCTGGTAGCTTTCAAATTACACTTTTATTACAGCAAACAAGTTTAAGATATACTGCCTCAACAAAATGAAGTGAAAACTATATGAAAGGATGGGACACTTTCGACACAGGAGTACATATAAAGTTTAGAAGAGTTACAAGTTTTTTATTTATAAGTAAAAGTTTTCATTTTTCATTTTCATTATGGACTTGATTAAAAAAAAAGTTGGTAGACAGTTGCCGCCCTAATATTTTAAAAATATTAGAGGCGTTGCCCGGGTATCGCTGCGAGGAAGCCTCTACCAATGAATACCCTTTTACCCGTTCACTAAGGAGGGAAAACCCAGAGACTCAAGGTACTCCAAGGGAAAAGAGCCCCGACTAACCACAATACTATTGATTCAATAACCAGGCATACTACAGCGTAGGATGACCAGTCCTAAAAAGCCGTGCACAAAACTCCCGCTGCTTTTACGAGCCGGACCCCTTGCATGCCCTTCATTGAAACAATAAATATTGGGCGGCGTACCTACTTGACCTACTTCATGGGGAAATTTTATCGATAGGACAAGCATAGCCATATGAAGAAAAAAGAAAAGAAAAAAGGAGAAAGAGGGGAAGAAAAAAGTGGCCCTTTTATATCTTTTTCAATTTATTACCGTGGTTTTAATTGGCCCTTGATAAAAAGTCACGAATTTTCCAATGTAAACAAACAAAAGTAAGTAAATACAGTGAGGAAAGAAAAAAAAAGTAGTGTAAAGATGGAGTCTTTTGGGTGTGTATCGAGTTCTTCTTGATTGATTTGAACCTTTTGTTCACTCAAAATATCATCTCCACTTTAAATTTGCATTGTGAGCAATTTGTGACACACCCATTGGATGTTGAAACCATAAAAAAGAGATCCTTTGTGACCACGTTAATTATATGAAATACAAAAAACTGTAATAGATGTGAAGGTAGGATATCCTTGAGTTTCCATAGTATCTTGTGAATGTCTTGGTATTGGATAGTGAGTTGGTAAAAGCACCAGAGACTTTTGCTTTTGCATCTTTTGAGATATTTAAGTTGTGTGCGTCCCAGAGTGGGTACCAGAGCATGAATAGGTGGTCCTCAACGCTAAATTAGTAGGCACTTTGTCCCTTTTTACCTCAAAATACAAATGAAAGTTGTACTGTACAGCAAGAAATATGTTCATGCCAAAGGTTTCTAACCTTACAACAACATGACACAAAGAAGTGACTTGAATCTGACACACACAGTGCTGTGCTTCAATATGTCTTGTCATCAGGTCTGTCTGTCTTACGTTTTACATTTTCCTCCCCTTTGTTAGTCATATCATGGTGGGTTGTGGAAATTTACTCAAACAAATTAGCCACTCCTTGAAAAGACGTTCTACTAGCAGCATTTCCACTTCAAACACTTTAATTGCTTCTTCTTTTGTCACCAGCTCTGAAAAGAAAATGAGTTATTCTACTACCACTGCACAATATAAAAATCAGCATCAGAAAGAAGCCTTGGACTTTATTGATTTTGTCAATGCTTCTCCTTCTCCCTTTCACGTTGTTCATGAAGCCTCTAGACGTTTAGAAGTAGCCGGCTTTCAAAAGATTAGTGAAAAGGACGAATGGAAGTTAAAAAAGAAGGGGAAATATTATTTTACCCGTAACGGCTCTTCTATCGTCGCCTTTGTGGTTGGAGACAAGTATCAAGCTGGCAAGGGTGGATTTTCTATTGTTGGAGCACACACAGATTCTCCCTGTCTAAAGGTGAAGCCAATTTCGAAGAAGGAAAGCGTAGGATATATTGAAGTAGGTGTTCAATTGTACGGTGGCGGTATCTGGTAAGGGCAGAATGACTTTTTCGATATTTTTATTTCAAGTGAGACTAAAAAGTAAATTTATTCAGGCACACTTGGTTCGATCGCGATCTTGGTATTGCTGGACGTGTCATGGTTCAACAAACTGACGGTTCTTACAAGCACACACTTGTTCACATTAAAAAGTAAGTATACAGAGAAGAATTCCGTCTAAAGACAGAGACTAAGTTGAATTGGATAGACCTATTTTACGTGTTCCTACGTTGGCTATTCACTTGGATGGATCTGCAAATGAAGCTTTCAAGTTCAACAAAGAAACCCACATGTTGCCTGTGCTAGCTACAGCTGCCAAGTCGTAAAGTATTTTCCTATATTTTATCATCAATAGAGGATGTTTATCAACTAAACGATTTATGTATAGTGCGTTGAACTCTATGCCCAAAGAAGCATCTTGGGGACCTGATCAAACCAAGAATCATCACCCTGCCCTTATTCACCTCTTGGCAGAGACAATGGAAGTGGATGGTAAGTGGGTAAAATGACAGAAAGTGTAGAACAACTATCTTAGTAACGTCCCGATGATGGTTACGTAGCACGTCAAATTTGTGATTTCGAATTATGCTTGTTTGATGTGCAACCTGCTACTTTGGGTGGCGTTTATGATGAATTTATTTTCTCTGCTAGATTGGATAACCTCGGCATGTCCTATTGTTCTTTGATGGTAAGCTGGTTCAGAGGTGTTTTTTAATAATACATACATAGTAATATCTCTTTATTTTATCCACCAGGCTTTAATCCATTCTTGCGACAACGTAGTAGATGAAAAGAATATTCGCCTTGTATCATTGTTTGACAATGAAGAGATTGGTAGCACTTCAGCTCATGGCGCTAATTCCAACTTATTGCCTTCAACTTTGGAACGCATCTTATCTTCCAGCATTGATGGTAAATCAGCACCTAGTAACACCAAGGTTGCATTCGAGCAGGCTGTGCATAGAAGTATGTTGGTGAGTGCGGATATGGCTCATGCAGTCAATCCCAATTATGTGGAAAAGTACGAGGAGAACCATCGTCCCCAAATGCACAAGGGTACAGTGATTAAAATCAATGCAAATCAAGTAAGTGGTTGAATGTTGGATAGGTGTAAGGTATTGTGGTGTTCTGATATGTGTCTGTAGCGATATGCAACCACTGCTCCCACAAGTTTGATTTTACGTGAAATTGCACGTCAAAAGGAGATTCCTATTCAGGCAAGTGCCATATTAATCATACACGCTGAAAGCAGTAATAATTGATTATTATTACTTCTTGCAGGAATTTGTTGTTCGTAATGACTCTAGCTGTGGATCTACTATTGGACCTATGTTGAGTGCTAAGCTTGGTCTTCGCACTATTGGTAAGTGTTTATGTGATTATTTGAGGTAGTTCCAAGTAAATTCATACGTTATCTATTAGATGTTGGTAATCCACAATTGAGTATGCATTCTATTAGAGAAACAGGTGGTGTGGATGATGTAAAGAACGGAACAGATTTATTAAAGGTAGAGTAGTTTCCGTGTGCAACATCAAAGTTGATACTAATATAAACTCTATGATAGGCTTTCTTTGAGTTATTCCCTTCAGTAGATGAACGAGTCATGGTTGATTAAATAAATTACACACATATTTCCGGATGTTTCCAGATCCAATCCTGTTGTTGTCAAATTGACAATGTTGTACCTCCGCAACATAAAATATTTGATGCTGAAACCCAATACTTTTCTTCCTCTCTCTCTCTCTCTCTCTCTCTTCTTTCTTTTATATATTCTTTTTAAGCGTAATATAATTTTTCAAGTATCACAGTAACGTACACTCAAGAATAGAAAATATAAGGATAGAAACACAATTACGACAACTCAACTGGCAATTGACGTTAAGAACGAAATGGCCACTTCTACTCATTCACAAGAACAACAAAATACTGTCAATATAACTGAAGTTGCACATATAGGTAATATTGACAATAAAATATATGTATATATTGTAACAACAAGTCATCTCACCACTTTATCATTTCAATAGAAGATGGAGAGGAATCCGGTACTGACATTACTCAACCTACTACCACCACTCACACAGGTACTAGTACTGAGGCAGGTAGTTATGACCTTTTAGATCCATCTATCATGGCCGATAGAGAGGCTAGTCTGCAAGTAACGGCCTGGTACGTAATACGAAAATGATGATTATTGATTGATTAATCACTGAAAAAAAAAATTGAATGAATAGGGTCAGAGCCAACTATATTCAAGAAAGAGAGCATAACGTGCCTAGAAGAAATATGTTTGAACACTACAAAAGCTACTGTACTTCTTCTAATTTGACACCTGTCAATTCAGCTACATTTGGTAAACTACTCCGTATTGTGTTCCCAGAATTAAAGACTAGAAGACTTGGTGTTCGAGGTCAATCTAAATATCATTACTGTGGTATTCGTGTAAGAACACCTGATGATGATGCTGTAGCTGTTATGTAAGTATTGAAAGATAAATTCCACTTTTAGTATATATATAAAGACTCTGATTTGACTCTTCTAGCCCCTCTTACTCTGAAAATCAAATGAATTTACCTTTCAACAGAAGATACAATAGCAACGGCAGTGGCAGCAGTAGTAGTGCTCCCATGCCTCCACATTCTCCTTCTGCAAATACAATTCAAGGTGGTGTACGTGGTTTCTCTGTGCCCGTTATTACGTCAGTGAGATTAGCTTCTGAAACTGACAACAATGTGATTACATCTTTTACTCGTCTGTATGAAGATCATTGTAAAGAAATATTCTCCTTATTGACATCCAACTTGCCCGAGCAAGTTCACGATGTTATGATGGCTTTTTATAATGATTTGCCAGAAGAATATGTTCGTGCTATTCAAAATATACCTGAATTGACTGAAGCTGTATGGAGATGGGATTGCATACTCTATGATGTGAGTTCCTTTAAGAGATTGAATGGCTTCACTGCTTATCCACATGGGCTAACTTTCTTTTCTTTTTTTCTTTTCGTAGTCAATCATTCAACACTTTGTTCCTCACGTCAATTACCAACTTACTCAAGATATGGTCAAGACATTGAGAACTTACACGCGTGAATTAAACAGTTACTTGGACGCATGCCTTGTAAATTTGCCCACCCTTTTCCATCAAAAGAAGGCTGATGGTAAGTGGCCCCCATTTGTCTAGACACAATCCGTTTTATCACTGAATTAATTAATGATGGATTTCTTTAAAGTTGCTCGTATATTCGCCGCTAAAAGTCGTAGACAACTTTCGCTCTGTTCTGCCGCTCAATCCGCTTCTACTATTTTGAGCATGACTGAACATTTGACTGTGATGCGTCATGACTGGGAAAGCTTCAACTTTGAAGGTATCTTGGATCAAACTCTGTGGGTCTGTGAATGCGATACATCGCAAATTAGAAAAATATGTAAGTATTGGTTGCGTATTGAAGGTTTCCATGCTTACCTCTTGTTTACGCTAGTGTATCAAGACGTAATTGAGTTGTTGACCACCAAAGTTGGCATTGTACACTGGATGGACTGGATTAAAGACCTCGCTGACAAACAGTTAAAGAACTTTGCTCCAAATAACATGAACGATGCTCCTCATTATTTGGCACGCTCCAAGCAACTTTTGTTAAAATGGAACTTTTATACTGGCTTGATCATCAAGGAATTGGCCCTTCATCAATGTGGAAGCTTTGGTTCCTTTCATAGCTTGAAAGTCTTCCTTGATGATTACCTCTTATTCACAGTAGAAGAGAATATTGCCCAAGTCAACTATGCCTTGATGCAACAGCAACAAGCAGTCAACGTCAACTATAGTACTCCTCCCATTGTAGCTTCTCCAAACTAAGAAGGATGTACTTCTTTTCTTTTTTTTTAGCTTACACATGTCATATATATATTTACATTTATTTACCATTTTGCTTATATACTCTTACAAATTTACCCCCCATTTAAATAACATAATATCTAATCTCAACCATGATTCATTTGCTTGTACAATAAAATAATACCCTGCTACTACTAGTACTACTTTTTTGAGTGTAACCTTCCATAATACTTATTAGCGATCGATTCAGGTCCGCACGGCGTGCTTGAGTAACCAGAGCATTTTAAAGTTTGATTGAGCTGTGAATGGTTGTACAATTAACAGAACCCTTTTCTCACCCGTCCCTTTTTCACACTATATAAATACACTAGACAAACAAAAGAAAAAAAAATGGGTCATATATTCTCGAAAATCTTCTCAGAATCCTCGGGAACAAGTAAACCAATTGCAAATACTACTGCTGCGAAAGAAACTACCATGAGCGATACCACTTACATTGAAGACAAGAGCTCAAATAACAATAATACCTCCTTGCAATCCAAGAGAGACTTCCATACTGAAGAAACTTCTACCTACTGGTTGCCTAAAGATGATGAAGAACAACAAAGACTCACTGGTGTAAGTATATTCCTATTTATCTTGAGTTGGGTTCCCCATTTGACTCATCTCTGTCTTCTACATGTCAATTCATAGCAACATTTCGCTGTCAAGGAATTATACGAAGGGTAAATGTCACATGTCGAATTGTCATTATGTACATATTTGCTTATCGCCACTCTATTTTTTATTTTTAGAAATATATTAACTAGTGTAGCTAAAAATCTCGATTTCAACAATGGCATCAAAGTGCTCGATGTGGGTTGTGGCTCAGGTTCCTGGATTATGGTAAATCTAATAGCAGTAGTAGCATCATTTTTTTTTCCCCTTGTGTAATTATTGACATGGTGCCATTATTTGTATTTTTTTTTTTTTTGTGACAGGATATGATTATGGAATATCCTAAATGCGAATATGAAGGTTGTGATATCGTTGAAGTAACCAACACAAACATTGCAAATCGATTCAATTTTCGTCACGGCAACGTCTTGGAAGGACTCGATTATCCTGATAATACTTTTGATTTTGTTCATATGCGTTTGTTCATTTTGGCATTGCGTGAGGTTGAATGGCCTATTGCTATCAAGGAAATTTTGCGTGTGACGAAACCCGGCGGAATGATTCAATTGCTCGAGTTTGATTTAAAGGTTTGTACTTGGATACGGTATATATGTGGGGACGTGTCATCTTATCTCACATTAAATTCTCATAGATGACTGGCGGTGGAAATGTCGCTATTGAAAAGGCAATGAACGGAAGTAGGTATATTCAACAAGTAGTGCATAGCAAGACAAACATTGATTTGTTTTCCAATGTATAGTTCATTCTGCTTGCAAAGCCAGAGGACAAGATCCACGTATCGCTCTCCAACTGGAAAGATTAGTCTCTGAAAATGAGAATGCCGAGGTTGTACAAGTTGACTATAGATCTATTGACATGAGTAAGTAGTATTTTTCATAAGGTGGTGGAATGATTGTTGTAACTATATTCACACACACTGCCATTATCTTTTCTATAGCCTCAAATACAAATGCGGCCAAGAAGTTCCTTTGGGATTGGAGAGAAGGCATCAAGAGTATGTTACCTGTTCTCGGCCCCAAAATCGGATTGGAGGATGAAGACAAACAACAAGTTTTCTTGCAAGAACTTTGTGAAGGTCTGGTCACTTCTGAAGCTTATACCTATATGAATGCAATTGCTGCTAAGAAAATCTAAATAACATTGTAAACGTGTACTTTTGCTTTTCATTAAATTAAATGTGTATTTTATATTCATATTTGAGAGAACTTCTTCTCATTCTTTTTCCCACCATGTCGTTGTATGTATGTGATACACGATCCTGGATCGTCTCTACTATCTCGGATGTTCCATTCTTCCTTCATTTTTCTTGTTTCAATGGTTGTACAAAATTACTCCATTTCACTCACTACACAAACGAATGCCCTTGCCAAATAAACCCTGTTTTACATGCAACTGTTTATAATATGCAAATGTAGCTCATACGTACAAATATGGTCTTTATAGTTTCGCCCTACAAACAATAGCTAGACAAAAGAATCCCTTGAGGGCTCTACCTAAATAGATAGTGTCCCAACGGTCTATTTGCTGAGGTATCACAGGAGAAGTTTGGCAGCATAATCATGCCATATTGAATCAGCTTGTATACACTGAGATTATTTAATGCATAGCTGTAGAAACCGATGCAAGAGTACTTCATTCCTCTTCTCTTTTTCTATTGATACGACCGGGCGTCTGTAATAAAAGCTTTCGAAACACTAATACGATGTCCGTTGAGGTATCTTGCGAATAACTAATTTTGAAAAGTTCTCTATTCAGGGTAAGTTATCATTTGAATTCCGCCTTCAACTTTTTAAGCGTGATTTTTAAATAAGTGCGTGTTGCCCCTTTCCTGCTACTTCAAAAGTTGAAATGGGCAAAAAGTCAAGTGAGGGTGTTAAACCTTCCGAATTCAAAAAGAAAGCAACTTCTACTCCTCTTATCAACAAGATACCTACTCAATCTAGCGCAGACAATATCCCAGATGCAGAAAAGCTTCGCTTGATTGACCAAACAGGACTTATGAAAAAGGTCAAACAGCGCGAAGCCGAGTTACTTGTTGCAAAGCAAGGTACAACGGGTGAATACATTTGGCAAGCTATTTTCCTCAGTATACCATTTGGATTTTTAATGGCTACTTTTGATGTCACTGTGAAAGTTCAATTCAGTGAACCTTGGAACTATGCTGGCATAGTCACAAAGTGTGCACAATCAGCACCAGGTAAAGCAAAGCTACCAACAAGCAATAGCCTTCTTGTACTAAACGTCAATTATAGTGCTTGCCCCTTTTATTTATTTAACCAATCGCTACAAATCAAGCCGTACGACACAGGTCTTGATGGGAATCGGATCTGCTATTGTCGGTTCATTCCTCATGTATACCTTGCGCCATTCTCCTTCTATGGGTCAAATGATGCGTGCTCCTGGATTAGCCACTGTGTGGATCTACTTTATTGTCCAACTTGATCTTCTTCCAGCAACGATAACACTGACCTTAGTAGCTTTATATTGGTACTTTGGACTAAGAGTTTAATGTATAAAGAGGAGGGGGTAGACACATATTTTATTGAGTAAATGTATCAAATAAATAAAATAAATAAATAAGGTGTGTGTGGTTTTGTCACAGTTGGTAAAAGATGCTTTAGTTCTTCTTAGTATAGTAACGTTGGTAAACTGTGGCGCCAATGGCGACAGCAGCAACAGCAAGGGTGATGCCACCAACTACAGAAGTAGCAGAGTATTTGCTTGTTGTCTTCTTCTTGGGTACTTCAGTTGTTTCAGCAACACTGACTTCAACTTCGATAGTCTCAACGATAACTTCTTCCTCTTCTTCCAATTTGCTTTGGATGACAGTACGAGCAAGTTTACCAGCTTCAGAGAGTTCTTGAATTTCATCGAATAATGCAATGTTTAATTCGAAAGAGTTGACAGCTTCAGCAACAATAAGGTCTCTGGTATTTTGGTCAACCTTGGCAGCATTTAAACGTTCACGGTAAAAGTTCTTGAAATCAGTTTGATTACCCAAGTTGTTGAAGAGATAAAAGTTTAAACCTTCAGTAGTGTCCCAAGAACCATCGTTTTCATCCAACTTGAGAACGGCTTTCTTGAGTCTCTTGGCCAAGATTTGACCACCACTGAGATCACCGAGATAACGAGAGTAACTGTGAGCAATCAAAAGAGCGGGACTCTTGGCACAAGCATCCTTCATGGCTTGAACATACTTTTGAACAGCAGGAGTCATGCTCTCGGGATCAGTAAGTTCAGCAACACGCTCTTGACCATAAAAGTATTCGAGATCCTTTTCAATGGATTCTCTTCTGTTCAACTCGAGAGGGAAATGAATAATCTTGACAACTTGATGTTCCTTGTATTGCTCGAGTAATTCTTCCATATACTTGTATACAAAGTAAAGAGAATTGATATAACGACCGTATTCATCAGCATTAATTTCACCCTTAAGGAAACGCCTGAATAATAACGATCAGCAAACTCAGCAGTAAATATATCACCCCCTTTTTCTTATGTACTTACTTTGTAAAGACACTGGTTTCAGCAGCTCTATGGACGACCTTGGTGCCTTCACGCATAGCAGAAGCGAGTTGAGGGTCTTCAAGGTATTCCGGCTCTTGTTCAACAGGAACTTCTTCTTCCTTTTCTTGCTTCATATCAAAGAGCTGTTCGAGTTGAGATTTATCAAGGAAACGGTTCAACATTTTGACAAGTCCGACACCTTCGTCACAGGAGGGGAGTTCTAAAGGGAGAGAGAATTTCTAGAAGTTAGTATAACTCGCAAAAGTTAAAAAAGAACCTATTTGTTACGAACCGGTCATGTTCAAGGTGGGGTGATCCTTGGGAATTTGTGCCATCAAGGCAACAATTTCTTGTTCAGACTTCTTGGAGAAAGGACAACCTACAATGCAAACAAGATTAGTCTGGATTCACGAAATATGAAAAAGTTGATTCAAAGTCTTTACCATCCTTGAAAGCAGGGCTAAAGTAAATTGAGAGAAAGAAGGCTTTCATTAGTACCGAGATTGTTTTTTTTTATGGCGTAGTAGTAGTTTACCATCGAGAAAGTTCGCCTTGACTAACAGCAAGACTGTCGACTTCTTCAAGGCTGGCGTAAGGACAGCCCTTAGAAAAGGCAGGGCAGAGGTGCTTAAGTTCATCAATGTTGGTCAAAGTATCGAGACCAGGGTGAGGTGGCATAACAGTAGTATCGGGAGACATGGTTTTTTATTATAGATTTTTTTACAGAAAAAATATATAAAAAGTTGAAAGAAGAGTGGATTATTTGATTATTTCCTTTTTATTTATTTCCTTTTTTTTTTTTACTCTGGTACAACAAGTCAGCAGGTTGGAAGACCTGGATAGTTGTCAATTGAATAGCCGCTTTCACTTTTTGAACCGAAAAATAGAAAAAATGCGGGACTCTCTATGATTTCTTGATGATTAATCCCTTCAACATATCAAAACTATTACCATCGGGTTGTAATGTGAATTTCTTTCTTGGGTCATCCACACTGACTGCTTCAAGCATGCCATAGTCTGTGGTGATACCAACAATTCTAGCTCTTTCATTGTTATGGGTAGTTAACGTGACCAACTTATCACTAAGTAGTAGAATTACAGAATTATGGTCAGTTTTTTTTTCTACTTTTGGTACATGTTAATCCTTTTTTTTTTTTTACCTTCTTTTACCTGTGAAGCCAACGAGCGTAATAAGTATCCAAGAACCATTTACCCATTCCTTTTTCACAAAAGTCCATATACATTTTCTCAAATGTCACCAAGATATTAGCCAACATATCTTCCTTGCCCAAAGGCTTCAACTTGGAGTCGTGTTTGTTAATCACATCGTTAATGGAAACAGTCGGGTGGGGATTGTTTAAATTGATGCCGCATCCGATAACTAATAAAAACTCGTCCCGCACAAAGCTTGAGTTAACCAATAAACCTCCCACTTTCAATAACCCTTGGCCGGGTAAATCTGCATAAATATCGTTGGGCCATTTCAAGCGAAGAGGAACGTTTTCGTACCCTTTACGAGTACGAATACTTTCCACAATAGAGAGAGCAATCATGTATTGAATGAAAACAACAGGTGAGTTGGTGAGCCTCAAGCTGTGACGGACAATGAAGCTGAATTGTAATGCACCAGCTTGTGACACCCAAGAGTTACGGCCTCTACCTGAATAATAGTTTGAATTCCTATTGTTCTATTCCAAATTCTAAATTACACGTGCATCTTACCTCTTCCCGCCACTTGATTTGTACCCAAGCACACTAATCCAGTTGGTAAAGCCTGAGCAAAATTGTAATTTCTGCAATTTTTTAGATACAATCAACCCTTGTTTTTTCTACTGTAAGGCGTACTTACTTGTCGAGTACAGTTTGGGTACTAGTGATCACATCAGCATACAACATAGCATTGCCGAATCGATACCAAGATCCACCACCCCACTCTGATTTTCTACGCAGTAAGAGTGCTGAATAAAACGATTTGAGGTCAAACAAGGGAGTCAAGGAAGCTTCTGGAACTGCTGATAAATTGTCCTCATCACTAGGGCGCGGATATAAAATTTCCAAGATGGGAGGTTGATCGGATTCCCCACCTTGAATGGATAATTTGCTCAACATTTCCGGTAACTCTCCTTGTTGGCCTATCTCTGAAATATAAAAACTGTCATTCGAGTCTTTGAGAATTGAATTCTCATCCACTTGCTCCAACAATTTCGTCTTGATCGCGTCTAATGTTCTGTTATTGACAGCCGACAAATATAAAGGTGTAAGACTAGGCACATCGCTTTCTTGTTGTGCTACCTTGAGTCCAATTGCAGACAAGGTGTTGCACAACAGCTCTCGACAGGCAGGCAAGGATGCTGTCAATTCTCTAATAATAGCCTCTTTATTATCATTTCCATCCAAATCCACCAAACTGACATCGTATTCAGGATGTACGCCAAACAAAACAGCAGAGCCTTTGCCTACTTGACATTGGATTCCTGCGGCAGGGTCCTCCTCTCTGTCGCCACATAATCCAGATTCCTCAAACGTACAAATGACCTTGACGTTTTCTGCCTCTTTTGCTTTGACAAAATAACCACCACCATTGTAATATGTGTTGATTTTTGTTCCATCCTTTAACACAATAGATACAGAGCGTGCCCCTTTCTCACTATTGTATACAAATCCACTAAACATCGTGCCTCGACTGAGTCCTGGGAAAAAAGCCAGTTCGCGCGAGCCAATGATCTCCATTTCAGGCTGCCCTTTTTCAAATTCAATTTCCTTGGAGGCATAATACGCTCCAGCGCAAAATCCCAAGTAGTTGCCCCCCTCTCGAACGTAGTCAGCAATTTTCTTATTTCCTGCACCGTTCAAATCGTTGCAATAAGGTTGGTCACGTCCTCCAGGAATAACCAGAAGCGAACAAGTTTCTTCCCAAGGCTCTGTCTTTAAAGTGGTTGCGTCGACCTTCATGACATCGTAAGCGTGACCAAGGACGGCCTTCAAAGTGCAGTAGGCCTGTTTGACAGAATTGGGTGAAGTGCCATTTCCATTGTAGATTAACACATTCATCGCTTCTGTTTGCTGTTTACAAAAAGTATGAATACTACGACTAAATAAAGCTGGTAAACGCTTTAGCTGATATTGAATCACTTTAATATAACAAAAAAAGAACCAAAGAAAGATGGTGTTTTGAAACGCAGGTGTTGTGTCGCCAGGCGAAGAATTGGAAGTCACAGACTCAAGGAAGTAATAACATCTGCTCTTCTGTAAGTGATTTACTATTGACTTGTTGAGGCTATACACGCATTTTTTTGATCACGTACAGGATTGACTAACTCTTCACCAGGCAGAAGGTAGTATACTTTTGAGTGATGATATATTTTATTTGCACTCTATGTGATCCCTTTTGGTCTCAAAAGTAAAGATGTACAATATCTATTAACAAGGCTGATTTTCCAAGAAATTGTTTTCAAGCACATGAATAGACCAGTAAGTACAGATACTGCGGTGAACACTTGTATTTGATACTGTATGCTCTCTGCTATTGACTCAAAGAGTATTTCTATACATATATATATACATTTATTTGCCAAGATATAGAGCTATTCTTATCAGATGCTCTAAGATCTTTTTGATTTTCCCTTTGATAAATACACTGTCAGATGTATTAATTGCAATGATCAACAAGAGGCTTATGTAACTGTATATATTTGGAAAGCAAGCATCAAGATACGGGGTGGTTGTGAATAGCATGTTGTGAAAATATTTTTCTTTTCCAGAAAAACAGACAATTTCGTGTTACCATGCGTTTTGCAATTGTCAGTAAAAAGCTAGATGCTGCTGTAAAATAGGTGTAAATGTACTTAAAAAGAACCTTTTGGAAAGATCATATACATAGCTACTAATATCCTTAAGTTGAATTATTATAAGAAAGACAACGTGCTGATTATTTTAAATATATAGTAAAAAAGCTTATTTTTCGCATCTATAGTGTAACCTGCTTTAAAAAAAAAGCATCAATCTTCATTTGTAAACTGAATTAAAGCAAAATAATATCCACTGGGCTTTCTTCTTTTTCTCTTTGTTCAACTTTTGCTTTTCTCTTCCTCTTTATTTGCTTTAATTATTGAAAAAACCATGTCCTTACACCAAGAAGCTAGATTTCATTTACCTGCCACTTTGGAACCGAGACAAGATGGCCCTTCGACATTCGAAAGTCCATTCAAGCAAACTAGCCCCACACAAGGTAAAAAAGAAAAGAAAAGAAATTAAAGAATTTTTAGTCCATTTTGTTAAATTATAGCATAACGTTATAGAATATATTCCTACAAGACAACTTCCTGCGTTGAGCACACTTCAAAATAATTATCAGCCTGACGATTATATTCGTATTAAACTTTCGGGAATGTCCGTGGGCGTTTCTTCAAACACTTCCCCCGGTGCTCACCCTCAATATCAACAAAACCAATATCAACAAGGCGATGGATATTTTCCTTCGCCAGCAGAGGATGATAGTAAACGTGGGTTCGATCCTATTAGATCCTCTCTCGAGAATAAAAATAATATGCCTTTATTAAGAAGAATCATGCACCAAGATCCTTCATTATCACAAAGAAGGCATTCTATAGCAAATATGAATTCACTCTCCACCACATACGACCACAGTAACAGTAAGGTTACAGACATGTATTAACATCATATTCTCCAATAACACATGTCTTGTTTTAGATAAAACAAATAATATATACCAATCTAATCAAGAACAAGAACAGCAGCCGAGACATAATCACCAACATCCATCAAATCCGCTATTTCCTGGGCACTACTCTGCGCCATCAAGTCCGCCTATGCATCACTCACATCATAAATTAAACTCGAAACACCAGCAATTACCGCCACCACCTTTTTCCCCATATAATAATAGGAGACTGAGCAAAAGCGCCTCATTTCATACGAACGATGATACAGCACCTCCACCTTTACAGCAGATGCGTAGAAACTCCTCCGCGTTAGCATATAGAGGGGGCAGTAACAGTCATCTTCATCGTGAGAGCGTGGCAAACAGAAGAATGTCTTCTTCCGCTTTGGTATGGGTGGATAAATAATTATATTTTGGTAACACCAATGTCAAACTCATTATTTTTAACTATTACAGAGCCGGATGAACCAAATTGGGAATTTCATTAATAAATGTGATTTGCTTAATGAAGAACAAATGGAATCTACCAATAGTACGAGGACTTCAAAGACTACACTACAGAAAGAAGAAACAGAAGGCTTATACTCTAGAAGCCCCGAACTTCGTATCAGCCATAAGCTGGCAGAGAGAAAGAGAAGAAAGGAGATGAAGGATTTGTTTGAAGAGTTGAGGGACGCTCTTCCTGTTGATAAATCAATGAAGACGAGTAAATGGGAAATATTAAGTAAAGGTATTATATGAAGGAACGATTTTATTGGTAAATAATATATTAGTGGTGCTAATTAACTTCTTGATTACCTCAGCTGTGGAATATATCAGTGCATTACGACATCGAGATTATAGTATGGAACAAGAACTGGGTATGTTGAAGCATGAGTTGGATACCATTAAAAACAGAAAATCCTCGTTTGGCTCAGATGGCATGATGAGCCCTAATAGTATAGGACATACTGGAAACCGTTAAACTTCATACACGTGATAAGACAATTTGATTATAGGCCGTGTAACCATAGTTGGGCCAAATATTAAAATCGAATTTGATTGGCTATCGCTGAACACTGGTATTGAGGAAAACACTTCATAACTTTATTCAATAAATGCTACATCTTCACAGTAGTCTTTATCATTTTTCTAACAGCAACTCTTTCAGTTATACACTCGTTTATCGTTGCATTATTTGTACTTGGCAAAATAAAAATTGCGCAAAATAGCAAGAGAAATAAGTCATCATTCTAGAGTACAAAAGTAATAAATACTTCAATTCAAAAATTTTTTTTTGACGACCATGTATTGTTATTCATCTTATCAAACTGAGCTCTTTATTAGATTGGACTCTGACATTTAATAATCTCGTTCCCTGGAATAGGTGCTACTTCTTTTTATTGTTCTATATACCCTTAAAAGAAATCTCCTCATTGTTCCCAGCACCACCGCTTAATTCGACCCTACCATTCATAAAATGAAATAGAACTCATTTTGACGGTTTCATAGTTCTTAATTTATATCATGGAACCAAACAATGTACAAACCATTACTTGGCAACTTTTACTACATAATAGTGATTTGGATCATTGATAAATTTGTTATATAAATAGTTTACGATGGATCAATTAGAGGGCCATGATATTAAATCCACACATTACTAGAATAGCTCCAATTAACGAAGATCCCAAATATCCAGCTGGCAAAGTACACATTGGAATACCGCCACGCTATAATACAATGTTATTATTACTGCAAGAATTTTCACAACGTTGAATTATATTACCATTCTAGTAACACCACCTTCATCTGGATCAATTTCAATAGATTCTATCTTTGCACACGTTAAACAGCCCACAAATGCATGTGAGAATTCATGTAAACCCACAGTGAGTAACTACGAGTGAAAAAGAGGAGTAAGTGAAAAGCGCCTTGTCACAATATCTTTCCAACTTACTTTGAATGGCGACAGAATGATCTTCGCAATGGGCATGTTCCATAATATGAGAATGGCAGCTGTGTATACACCGATTATGATGAGCATAATTTTTTGGTGCATAAATCACCAGGATTATCCAAAGCATGCCTTGTCGTCTTTGTCTCTCAGTAGCTGCCCTGCTGGAGGAAGGATTTCCCGTGCCTACCTCTCTTGGTCTTGCACGGGCAGCTACCTTGACTTGCCATCTGTGTTTTACCTCTTCATTCTTCTTTAATACGTACACATTTTAGATATCTATTATTTACAAAAATGACTAACCACTACGATATTGCAAAAAAAAGAGCGAAGCAAATCTTGGAAAAATTAGTAGAAGAAAGTCTCTCAGAAGGAGCTGAAGAAGGGCCTAGTAGCTCTCCCCTGCAAGCTGCGTTGGAAGAACAAGTAGCCATCACCAAATTACAAAGACTTGTGCCTGAAGCCGGTGATAACAAACTCTCGGTGCTGGAAAAAGCTGCTGAATTCATCAAAAAACAAAAAAGAGAAATTAATGAAGAACAAAGAAGAAAGGAAGGAGAACAAGCAAGAAGAAGAGTTGAAGCAGAAAGAATTGTTGAAGAAGAACGAGCAAGAAGAGGCGAAACGATTAGAGCACTTGAAGAAGAAAGAACAAGAAGAGGTGAAGCAGAAAACATTCTTGAGGAGGAACGAGCAAGAAGAGGTGAAACGGATAGAGTCTCTCAGAAGGAGCTGAAGAAGGGCCTAGTAGCTCTCCCCTGCAAGCTGCGTTGGAAGAACAAGTAGCCATCACCAAATTACAAAGACTTGTGCCTGAAGCTGGTGATAACAAACTCTCGGTGCTGGAAGAAGCTGCTGAATTCATCAAAAAACAAAAAAGAGAAATTAATGAAGAACAAAGAAGAAAGGAAGGAGCAGAAGAAACTTTGACTTATGAACAAGCAAGAAGAGTTGAAGCAGAAAGAATTCTTGAGGAAGAACGAGCAAGAAGAGGCGAAACGATTAGAGCACTTGAAGAAGAAAGAACAAGAAGAGGTGAAGCAGAAAACATTCTTGAGGAGGAACGAGCAAGAAGAGGTGAAACGGATAGAGCACTTGAAGAAGAAAGAACAAGAAGAGTAAACGCTGAATTACGAGTTGCCCAGTTAGAGGCTCTGGAAGCACGTCGAGAAGTTAAAAAGCCCTCACAATTCAAAAAATTCTTTTTGAAATTTAAAAAAAATAAATAAAATTCGTTGTAGTATACATTATTTAGAAAAGAATCTGAATGGATTAGGTGTGTATTATGTAGTCAGTCATTGTGTATACAATATGACTCGAGAACAATGGAATGTATTATATACGATGATCTTTAGGCTAGCTGTAATAAGGGGACATACCGTGATTTAAGAAGAAAAAAATTGAGGACAGTTATAAGCGGAAGAATAAATGCGTAACATAGATAAATTGGACAATTATAGAGTCTCTCACTCTTGAATTTAGATCAATCGCTCAATTATTATTGACTTTTAAAAAACGACTTGATTGAATGTAACGGAAATAGGGTTGCTGTTATACAGGCCCATAAGAGGGTGAGTACATGGACTTCCTATGCTTTCATCAACGTTGCTGGCGTTGCTCTCTGTAATAATATATGGTACGAAGATCACTTGATTGATCGTATATTACCATATGCGATTTATATATCTTGTAGAATAATTGCAACATTTGCAATCTGCTCATGATATTGCTGTCTACGTGAACTGCATATTTTACAGGTACATTGCCTCTTGTTATTTTACTACTTTCACGCTTTATTTATTGATTATTATATGCTTGTGTGGCGACGTAGTAAAGTATTCTTTTCAAGTAATAAACAATCCATAACCGTAAAAAAAAAACCTCATGTGTGTGATATAATTTGACATTTTAAAATATCTCGGTGTATTTAAATTGAGCCTTAAGCTATAATTAGGTCTGTATGAATATATCTTTTTGTTATATGTATAACCTCTTTGCTTTGGGTTTTATACTCACAATCATGTTAACCCTTCCCCATTGTACGTAAATTAATTCAAAGATGGCCCACTTTTCAATACAGTTGCTTTTGCTCATTACACTTTATTCTCATTTTAGTTCACAGTTTTATTGAGTGTAGGAGTATCTATTTTATCGGCCTTCAAACCGCTTTAACGCGTACACTACTCCAGTACTATGTCATGCGTCTGAACTCCATGCATACATCATCTTAGCTACGTACATTCTGCTTCAACACATTAACGATTCTAAAACCTTACGCAATTGTTTCTTCACTAATGGAATTATAAGATTTGCAAAATAGAGAAAAATTTTTTTATTTTTTTGTTTTTTATGGGGATTTTCTTCAAGCTTTCTTTCCAGTTCGTTTATTTTTTCTTTTTGTTCTGCAATCATTGTTGCCGCCCTCTTTATCACAGCAACTTTTGATTTGCCTGCCCCCGGGATAAGATCCCGAAGGGCATCGATTGCTTCTTGTTCTTCTTGTCGTCTTTGTCTCTCAGTAGCTGCCCTGCTGGAGGAAGGATTTCCCGTGCCTACCTCTCTTGGTCTTGCACGGGCAGCTACCTTGACTTGATTTTTTGTGTTTACTTCGTCCTCCTTCACTTCCTTGCTTGTTTCTAAACTCTCTTGTAGGAGCTCCTCTAAGATTTCTTTTGAAATCTTTTTCGCGGTTTCATATTGATTTGTCATTTGTGTGAATATAAGATATAGAAGTTATGATAATGTTAAAAGAAGGAAGAAAGAACAAAAAAGAGAGCTGTTTTGTGATCCGTCAGAGTCTGCATTTATAATGCGAATTTCTTTTTATGTAAAATGATAATAATGTGGTCAGAAATGTTATTGGTACTTTGACTTTATCTAATCGATAGCACTTTCATTTTGAGCATTAGCAGTAAACGGTTAACATCAACACTCAGGGACACTATGAGATTCATGAATCAATAAACGTACATGTTGGCTGTTATACGTGCATATAATATAGATTCACGCATTTGTAATCACCCTATATCTAAAGTTATATCTAAAGTAAAAAGTACGTCTTCATGATCATCAGCTGATTTGAAAAGATATCGAACAATGTCATTTCGATGTAGCAATGACAATCCCTTTTAAATTGATACAATTTATCAGTTGTACATGACAGACGATGGATAATAAAGCGCAAATCAAATGACGAATTAAAGTTGAAAAATGAGCTCTTTACAACCCAAGGCTGTAACAGGACTTTCGAAAAAGTTCAGGTTACAATTGTTACTCAAGTGTGTACAGCTCAAAACAACACAAAAATCATTCTTAGCATTATAAAAATATGCACTGATCTTTGTATGTAAATTTTTTACTTTGCGTAAACCTAATCTATGTATTTGTGACAACAATGGAGATAAGAACGCTATCGAATTTATGTAATCGAGAATCACCGTCTTATAAATAATTCGTAAAAATCAATTCACAAATATGAATATCCCTCTTTGTTCCGCTTAAAAGTTATATCGAGTAAGTGTACAGTAACAATTTTATTTTTTGAACGTCTGTTACTAAAAGTACATTTGAACATATTTGTATTCTGATAGATGTCAAAGAAAAGCTTAGAAGAAATCAAAGCAATGAGGTATATATTTGAGAATATTTGGCATGATATATTACAAACTAACTTGACCATCTTTCAAGTCTTGAGGAATACCTCGATTATGAGCTAGCTATTCGCAACAAAAACTACAAAAAACCATCAACTGAAGAAGGGAAGATAGAGAAGAAACGGAAGAAGAAGGAGTCGAAACAGAAGAAAGAAATTCAATCAGTGAAAGGGACGAAAAGTTTAAAAAGGGCAAAAGACTCTATCACCCTCGAGCCATCGAGAAAAAGAAAAAAGAGGGAGGAGAAATGAAAGATATTTTTTTGTCCGCATTGATGTGTACCAGAGATCTCTTATTCACCAAAAAAAGTAATTAAAAATCACTAGAATACAATCATATTTCTGTTAAGATTTATTCTGATTGAAGTAAAGTTAATCAGCGTTATTGATATTTAAGGAAATTACCAAATTACAAATTTTTAAAATGGGAATAATCACAATGATTAAAAAAAGGATTCAGTAAACTCTCTCCACTTCAAATTCATATATGCATATGTAAAACATGTTTGTAAATTTCTCTCAATCTGTTGTTCTAATTTTCTATATACATTAAAGATAAAATTTATAAGCATTGTATTTAAAACATAAATTTATTAATTAAGAAAAAGAAGAGCATAGGCAAATTAAAAAAAATGTAGGCATAAGAAATAGAAAGTTGTAAACATAAAAAAGGAGCGTGGTGCGTTTGAGAAAAAGTGACGGGCTTAAAATAACATGAGTGGCGGCGTGCAGGTACATAAGATTGGAATTTGAGCATTAAAAGGCATCACCATTGTATGTAAGTCGATGATAAGGTCATAAAAAGGAATGTAAGCATAATGAAGGAATGAGATGAACGTAGACAGTAGCATGGATGTAAAGGAATGATTTGGGCATATAAGAGAGACATGAGCATAAAAAAGCCTAAGATTATGTAAAAGAAGCGCACGAAAGTAGATGGAAGGACATTTGGTGTTAGAGAAGTGCAAGGCATACAGAAAGTAGAGAATCATATAGGAAGGGCGTACACATGTGAAAGAGTGTAGGGATAAGAGAATTGAAAAGCATTCAAATAAAACATAAACATGGAGGAAGGAACATAAGCACTGAAGAAGGAACGTGAGCATAGAGGGAAGGAACGTAAGCATAGAGGGAAGGAACGTAAGCATAGAAGAAGGAATATGAGCATAGAGGAAGGAACGTAAGCATAGAAGAAGGAACGTAAGCATAGAAGAAGGAACGTAAGCATAGAAGAAGGAACGTAAGCATAGAAGAAGGAACGTAAGCATAGAAGAAGGAACGTAAGCATAGAAGAAGGAACGTAAGCATAGAAGAAGGAACGTAAGCATAGAAGAAGGAACGTAAGCATAGAAGAAGGAACGTAAGCATAGAAGAAGGAACGTAAGCATAGAAGAAGGAACGTAAGCATAGAAGAAGGAACGTAAGCATAGAAGAAGGAACGTAAGCATAGAAGAAGGAACGTAAGCATAGAAGAAGGAACGTAAGCATAGAAGAAGGAACGTAAGCATAGAAGAAGGAACGTAAGCATAGAAGAAGGAACGTAAGCATAGAAGAAGGAACGTAAGCATAGAAGAAGGAACGTAAGCATAGAAGAAGGAACGTAAGCATAGAAGAAGGAACGTAAGCATAGAAGAAGGAACGTAAGCATAGAAGAAGGAACGTAAGCATAGAAGAAGGAACGTAAGCATAGAAGAAGGAACGTGAGCATAGAGGGAAGGAACGTAAGCATAGAGGAAGTAACATGAGCATAGAAGAAGGAACGTAAGCATAGAAGAAGGAACGTAAGCATAGAGGGAAGGCAGGTAGTCATAGAAAGTCGTGATCATAAGAAAGAGAGGCAGGTGAAAGAAAATGGTATGGCCTAGTCTTCCTGAGCTCTGCGATCGCGGGTGAGGTGAGCAGGTCTTGAATTGATGTCATATTCGCTTTCGATGTAGCGAATTAAAATCTGAGCTATATTCCTGCTCGCGTTGTAATCCCGGTTCCACTAGGTAATTGGGGTACATGGTTAATAAATGTGAGCATTTTCATTTTCTCCCTAAGTATGACAAGTTACCACAGTATTGCAAGTGTGACATTGCTTCAAAGGGTATGTCGTGCGTAACCTGGTCAACCTTTCCTCGGCAGTCTCTACAAGCATGAAGACGGTTTATTTTTAAGGATAAAATAAGATGAGCTAAAGTATTACCTTCTTCGACGGGAGCGGGTGCCCTTGGTGTGACCAGTAGCTTCCCGCATTGGCTGCACATGGCGCTTGTTCTAAACTCATCCACCATGATTGTGATCATGGTTTCTGAAAAAAACTCACGCACATGCTATAAATAATGGGATGCAAAATGAACAAAAAAAATCATAGCAAAAAACTTCAAATCAAAATACCTTAACGGGAAGCGCGGCATGACCCCTCATAGATGGCCGGAGGGACTTGTCGCCGTAGCTGAGTATTGGCATCTCAGTGTCTGCTCCAGGGGGGAAAAGAATTCTTTTTTTGGCCCTCCAGCGTTGATCCCTCAACTCACGAGAGGCACGAGCAATACGGTAGCCCTATTTCAAATAGAAGGACGGTCATCACAATGAGCATATGTATATAGTAACTTAAATACCTAAAACCACACTTACCGGCGACTTGCATACCATGTTGTGGTTGTGCGTTTCATAGTTTTCCGAGGTATAAAGCGCACCAAGGGCTCTAATTTCTCTACCCATTTCAGTCAGAGCAACTTGCCTCTGACTGAATAAGTAGAACAACGTCTCACGATGGTTTAAACCATGGTTAAACTCCACCATTCTAATGTTACGAGAGGTATATTAGATAGCTTGTAATAGTCCTTTTTTGTTTTCAATACGAATAGAGGTTCTTACCGGTTTCTCACAAGGTAAACCGACTGAAGATTAATGATAAGATTGTCCAAATTGTCTGTCTTGGGGCTACCAATGATTCGATCGTACACTGCTTGCATGTTTTCATAGTGTCGTCTTCCTAGTTCAAGCTGGCGGGAGCGGTACAAACCTCGACGAAGCCTAGTCGTAGCAAGAGGTAGACGATAAGATGAGAATGCTAATTTCTATTTTTATTGTCTACTTACTGGTATTCTCTATTTGAAACAGAGTACGTCGTGGCTTTTCGAATCATTTTGCCCTCACCAAGACGAAACTCACCCTCAGCCTCAGAGGTACATGATATCATGTCTCTGATTCCTACGAAAAAACCATTAGCTAAGCGTAGATTCAACAAAAGTGGCCATTTGATTTACCAGGGTCGATGCCAATTACTCGACGTAAAAGAGGAATGCCAAATGGCTGTCTATTCAAGTGTAGAAGCCCAAAGTTCCAATTGGAGATGTCAACATTGATAGGGACTCTAAAATTGAGCTCTTTAAATGTAATGGGAATTATGTTTGCTTTTCAAGATGTGCAAAAAATTAATATTTTAATCAATTTGCTGTACATATACAAACGCAACTTACAGGTCGGACTGGGTTTTGCAAACAAGAAAGAAATGTCATATCCATCTGTGGTGACAGAGTTCAGAAATTCTTCACGAGCTTAATAGAACATCAAAAAGTTAGTTCAAGTATTTCCGTACCATCCCCAATGCAACATTTACAATTACGCCCAAATTTTTCTCTTATGTTGAAAAGAGAATCCCAAATTTCACGCCTTTGATTTACGTAGGCATTTAGAAAAGTGGTTGATCTCGGCAAACGATCCTAAACAAACACAAGGCAAAAAAATTAGTATTGGTGAAGCTATTATGCCGCATTAAAAAGTAATTACATTGCCAATCATTGCAGTTATCGCAAAAGGTAGATCTTGTCTTCCGACCATAGGAAGTTTCTTGTAAAATTGGAGCAAAAAATGATACATTTTCTGAGCCCCTGAAAGTCTAAAATGTACTGTAGGTTATGCGTGGAGGATTAGAAGTTTATTTAATGTATACAATAATCTGGTTACATAAACTTACTCATCCTATTTGTAGGAAGGGGGAGTAACGACCATCTTTTCAGTCTTAAAACATTTTCGTCATTTCCAGTATCTCTAGAATAACGCATTTCGAATTCCTCAAGAAAATTCAAAATAGAATGGTGAAATTTGAACAAAGGCATGACTGTGATGTCGATATTATCAACATCTTCAACGTAAGCCCTACCCCTATTCACAGTTCCGAAAATATTTACGTATATTTTGTGAAAAAACCTGTTGAGAATAGAAGTCAGAATTAGAACAATATATTGGGATTTTTCTTTTATCAATACCTAAGTTCTTCTGCAATGATTTCGTCTGAAACATCTACGTAAAATTGCAAGTCTTCTCTTACGTCGTTTTGCGCATCCATTACGAAATCTGCACAAGTTCTCGCTACAAAACATCAAATCTAGTAAGAACACACATACTCTGGATAGCTTTTCAAAATTGCACTTTACCAATTTGCTTTGGTGATCTGCGTGAGTCGAGAGCGGGGTTCGATTGTCTGTAAAATACAATAATGGCTTCGAAAGTCTTGAACAAGCGCAAGCCAACGTTCACAAGATGGTTTTTTACGTCTGAATCAAAGTAAGTTTCTTTAATACCGTTGTAATGTAACTAAATTCATTGTAAAAATAAATACTGACTGGTTTTATATTGCACTGCAAAAGAGCGTGCGAAATATTGGTATATTAAATCAACTTCGTTTTCAGTGTTTGTAATGACTACTTCTTCGTAATTTTCTATTTTTCGTGTTGTCACATATTAATTAGTAAGTTTTTCATGTAGCGTGCTATTAATTAAGCTAACTTTTATTACTTACGATTAATTTTTATCTGATCAAAGGTAGCTTTTGCATTTGATATAAAACGGTAGGTTTCCTATTTATTTATCTTTAGCTACAGTCCCATTAAATTAGCGGTAGTATTTAATTATTACCGGTTCGTTCAAAACGACAAGGTTGTCTCTTCTTGCTCGATACGAAGGAATTACGAGGCGATAACAGAGCATAATGTGATTAATATCGGCAGGGTTGAAGATAAATAATCTCCGTGAGCTTTGATAGATAGATAGATAGTGCATAAAATTCATTGCATCAAAATGAATGCATGAATAATTTTTTGACACAGTAAGCAGATGGTCCTATTTACAGTTCACAACAAGATATAAGTTCGCTGTGTAATTACAAGTAACAATAAGTCTACACATACTTGCAAAATCTCCTGGTTGACAGTATCATTGAGCACACCATTCAACTTGCACTTTCTAGTATAACATTTTAAATTTTGTTGTAAAGCAACGTCTTCATCATCTAAGTCGTCATCATCATCCTCATCACGCTGTTGAGGATGGGCGGTTTCTTCGGGAGCAGGTCGAGAAGTCGAACTTGAAGGACGATTTCTTCTTGTACTTCTGGTTGGTCTTTCTGAAGACATTAGAGTAACTGTTTGAGAAAGAGTATTTTTATCAAAGTAAAAAAGTTTAAATGGTACGTATTTATTCAGATCAATATCGCAATGAAAATTTATTGGCTTTTTTGACTGTTTGTTCCACAACAGTTGCAATGTTCAACAAGATATTCATGCGTAAACGCATCAACCCCTTGGCTCGCTCTTGTTTACTGATATTCCACCTTTCATTGTTAAGGTTCGGGTGCAGCTGTATGTAAAAGTCTTTGAAATTACCTGTGGGAATGTGGTCTCTTTTAACATTGAACTTTTATTAATTAACCATGGCCATTTCTCGCTTGTCGCATCGATTTCTATAATTATACAACTTGCCACCGTTATCATTCTCTCATATGGCAACATTTTGGAAAAGCATTCTTGTGTTCTACCTGTAGAATAATTTACCGGATTGCGCTTTCGAAATCAGAAGCTTTCTGCTGTATCACAGAGAATAATGAATATCACGGCTGATGTTCTTACCCCTTAAACCTTAACTTGTCCCATTGACAGAATTATCCAATTAAATGTCGTATAAAATTATCATCAAATAGGTATTTGTTATAACGTTTTGGTTATGTCTTCCAGCCAACCAAAGTTCTTGAAAGAATAATCACCATGAAATCCCCTATTGATATATTTAAAGCATCTCCAACGGTCCGATTATTTGTGCGACTCGCGTGTGTCTTGATATTTTCCTGCCAACAAACGGTCAGACCGATTATAATCCTAATATAGAAATCATGTAAACATATGATTGAATTTAAACTTTTTATAAGCTGTCTCTTTTATTCTATTGTCTTTCAAACATGTCTTATCAACGAATCAGCGAGTTTAACCAACTAATTATTTCTAACATCCTTGATATTAACAACTTGGATGCGATATCAACGAGTTTTTGTAAACGCAACAACAGAGAAGGCACAATATCTTTGTGGAGGACGATTCTGGGATTGAATTTAATTTAGTCAGGCCGTTCGAGATGCTCTTTTATGATCTAATACTTTCAGGAGACATATATGTTTTGACCACTTTTATATTCTTAAATAAAGATGGGGCCCCATTTCATCAAACTTAATCCCGGCTTCTTTGTGTTTGTGTGTCTAACCTCTTTCGAGAAATTCCGATTGCTTATAAAAAGGACAAGTTTCGTCAACTTTTTCAATCATTATGTGCTTTCTATCACTTTTAATATTTGTATGGATTGTACATAAATCCACTATCATCAAGCCCTGGCTCAAGACATTACAAGTTTTACATGGAATCAAATGGCTATTCCGGCAAAGAAGTATCCTCTTGCCTTGTCCGTCTAGTCGATGAAATGGTACGTACATACGCATATCTCCTTTGGATAATCAATGAATTGGCTTTTAAAAAAACACTCTTCGTAACAGGTTTTCTCTTTCAAAATATACGCGTCACCTATATGTGTTCGCTACACCCCCCGGGTTTGAGACGTAAGTATATTTTACTTGAAGACTTCATATAATTTTTGACTAAACTTTGCTCTTTTACTTTCCATCTGCTACCATATACCTTCTGCTGCCTTTCCCTGGTTTTAATAATTTTCTCATAAATAACCACATATCATTTGTTAATTTTATCCAATCAAA
>AZYI01000274.1:0-17965 GCA_000587855.1 Mucor irregularis B50
GAGTCTTGAAGTAACATTCACTAATCAAACTGTCTTTTTATAGTCTGTACGATGAAGACGTTGCCAAGAAGAATGATCCTTTAGAAGGCATTAGTGTATTCAAGCCATCCACTTGGAAGCGTATTCCCTCCAACTTGAAGTCTTGGAGAGATGCTTTCCATAACTAAACCTTTACCATGTAATCTTATATTACCATCATTTTTGTAGAATCCCTTCTAGACAAATAAAAATTGTATATATAAAGAATAATAAAACTATAACTACGTACTATCACAGCCGTTTATGAAGACAAGCCAGATGAGTGTATCTGCTGTCAGTCCATTTTTTTTTATCACTCCTTCTCTTGATAACTAATTCCCTCTCTCTCTGTTTGGAAACCAACCCTCTACTGCTCTACCAATCATCTGTGGTTCAACATACAGACAAATGCACTCAATGCTGTCTAAATCAATTAAACTAGTCTAGTCTATGCGAGCCTATCTTACACTCATACAAGACAACTCAGGTCTAACTATCTATCCTAACAAGACTTTCCAAGGCTACATCTGCGCACTCTACTATACTCTATCTACTATACTATACTATGCTATGCTATACTCTATTCACTCTACTCTACTATAAAAATCCATCCTCTATTGGCTTCCCTAATCAACAAACTAACAATATTAGTATATTTAAACACACTTTACACACAACACCCACTTATTATAATTTGATACTATTAAAATAAAGTTAAAAATTGCAACCATTACTTATTTAAGCTCAACAAATGCTGAATTCAGGTCGCATTTTTTCTCAGGTATTTAAGGTTTATTGTTGCTATGAACAATGTTATAAGTGTGGTGTGTACAATTTACTTTGAATACCGCAACAAGATACTTTTTTCTAGCTTACACGAATGGAATACGTAGCTCTCGTAATTTTATGCTTCTTCCTTTAATTGCAACAAGGAAGTGAAAAATGTCCAGGTCTTGCTCTACTGAGTAATTTCGAAAACCATGGAGGTGTAATGCGAGTTGTGACGTCCAAAGATGCAAAGCATAATTACTATGTTAAATATTTAATGAATGTTTGCTGTAGTATTGTCTTTCTTTAGGTTCAGTTAAAGTGATCCAAAGTGACTCAGCAGTGGCAGTCAACAAAAAAATATTACTGCCCCCGTTTTAAACTAAAAAAATTATATGAATTTATACTTGTTCTTTACTGCAGTGATCATCAAACTTTTAATATTTAAAGCTATAGTCGCACGGATCCAAAGTTCCCTATTCTACCTTTGTAAATATTCTACTAGTAGAAGAGAAATTGAAAGCTTCATACAAACAAAGAACTTCCATTATATTATTCAAAACCCCATTTACACTTTAGAGAATATTTGAATAAAGAATCAAATTTTATTGTAAAGTATAGAACAATAAAATCAACAAATCAGAATTCATGTCAACAGCTTACAGAAACCTTGCGTCTGGATCTCCCATAATAAATTACCTGATGTCGTACAAATGAAGATCCTCGTGTTTCCACTATGAAGCTAAAAAGGGCGGTCGTTTAAATTTACAATAATGATCATTTCCCCTTTTTCTCTCTTTCCCTTTCTCATCGACCCTTTACTCTTCTCTTCTCTTAATTCATATATTTTTTTATAGAAAAAAAGAAAATGGGAGTTCAAGCAGTTGATTATAGAGTATCAACATTGGTTGTGCTATGTAAAGATTGTAGTCAAGATGTGGGATTATATCCTGCGAGACATAAATGTTTGCCTGTTGACCGTCCTGCAATGCCTTCACTACCAACTAAATATCAAAAATCTTCTCAACAGCACCCCTCATCACTAGAGTTGAATTCGAGAACAATGTCTTCTGCTTCTACATCCTCTAATACTTCGTCCTCCCCCAGCCCAAGTTTTTCATCTGTCGATCAACCTTCCTCCAAATGGTCATCTCGATTAGGTAAATCTTCCGTTACTACTCCTGATGACCAACGAGAAGGGGAAGAGTCTATATACTTTAACAATTTCGCTTCTAATTTACCTGAAGATCAACCTTCGGGTAAAAAATTATGGGGCAAAATCAAACAGAACGATAAATGGAAGCAATTGAGCGAAAAAAGTAATTTTCCCATCTGAGCTAAAAACCTGTAAAAGCTTAATTTTAATATTTTTTGTTTGTGTGTTTATTTGTAGATGACAAACCAAAACAATCTGGTAAACTGTGGGGTAAACTCATGCAAGCTACACAAACAATGGCAGACAAAATTCCTAGTCGAGACGATCGTGGTGCAGGTAAATGAAAACTCCAAGTCCCATTTCTACACAACGTAGAAGAATTGAAAAATAACCCCTTCCATTTCATTATTAGAATCTGATGAGGATGATTGGGAAGGAGAGACTCACGTATCAAGAATTCTTCGGGAATATTATGAAAAAAAGCAAATGCGCTTGCCCGAATGGCTTTTTGATGATGATACACGTATGACCAGCAGGAAACAATCATCAAGACGAGCTGAGCAAAGACATGATGATTATGTACCACCAGTAGACGATAATAACACCCCCATCAGAACACCTTCAAGAAGAAGATTATGGGAACAAAATCCAGAGGATAGCAAAAAGATGTCAAGTAGAGAGAGAGAGCGACAGGAATTGCGTCAAGCTCCTCCACCAGCCCGTGCACCTTCCTCAAGAGATGATCGCTACAGTCATGAAGATCGATATAGTAACAGAAGCGAAGATAGATATAATCACAGAGACTATGCGCGCGATGATCGTTATAGTCATGAGGATCGTTACAAAGAAAACCGGGGATACAGAGATGATCATTATAGTAGCCGTCGTGATGACCACTACAGAGATCAAGATCATGGTAATCGAAGCCGAGATCGTTATAATGATAGATACGACGATAAAATGAGAAAAGATGATTATGGGGATCCAAGATATGATAGACAGCCACCTTCATCACGTAGATACGATGATGGACCTGCAGATGACTATTACAAGCAACGTCCTCGTTCACCTCCTCGTCGCCCGCAATCTCCACCTCGACAACCTCAATACTCAAAAAGTACGGATAGACCGAGGTACTACCTTGATGATCATCCACCGGCGAGAAGCGAAAGAAGTGCCCGAGGTTTTGAACGCGAACCACCACCGCCATCACGATCAAGAAATGACAATTCCTATAAGGACCGCGGCAATGATCTTGATGATTACTACTATAGTGGTGTACCTGACAGAAGAGAGCGTGCACAACCACCATCAAGTGGCCGTCGATATGGTAATGATCCAAGTTACTTTTAAATTAATGATCAGTGCGAAGATCTCCCGCCAGATAATTATTATCATTATTATATCCCTTTTTACTAATTGTAATACACCCTCTCCCCTGCTTATTATATCTTAATGCGAGGAAAAAAAGACCCCATCCCCCCGCTTTCTTTCTTTTGAATAACATCCAAAATATCCCCTTTTTTTGAAAAAAAAAAAAATGTATATTACATATCTTTCCATCCAGCTCCCTCCATTTCATATCGTTAAAATAGTAAAATCACTTATTATATGAATATCTCTTTCAAAATATAGTGTTAAAATTTAATATTCAATCATATTGCGTTGTAACAAAAAAAAATTAAGAGTGAATAGAACTATTGTAATCAGTTACTGCTTTTTCTTCAATATAGTCTATCAACTTGCCTCAAAAATTGTCGAACTTTAAGGCGATATATATTCCGTCACTGGTTGTAGAAATTTGTACCTGGCAGTTGCCAAATCGAAATTATGGTTTATAGTGATCATTTCGTTCTCTTATAAGACTATGGGTTTAGATCAACAGCTTTATGTAGCTCTTTTCAGCTATAAAAACAACACTCATTGTACAGAAATTCAGGGAGTACAATGACCTATATCAAGTAAATAAGTAAATAAATTTACAGCTATGACCGTAATCCACGATGGGTACATTAAAGTGGAGCTTCGAAAAGAAATCCAAGAAAATAGTTTTCTGCAAGTAAGCATAAAAGAGGACTACGTGTACTGACAATGACGTGCGAAAAAAGTATTGTTGAGGAGGAGTATCAAAAAAAAAATAAACTTGGGCATAACTTTGGTTCACGGACAATCCATAGAATATAAATGCTTCTTAGGTGCTTAAACACTCACTCATTAAGTCGCCTCTTTACGCACTCGTCAATACATCCATGAGCAAGGTAGGGGCCCTGGTTGATTTCCATTTTTAATGATAATCTGAAGTGGAAATTGTTTAACCTTTTTTTGGGGGCTATTTTTCGTTCCTTAAAATATTCTGCTTTTTGTTTGAGCGAAATTTGCTGTGATCTGAACTTCTTTCCACAGTAAACATACCGAGAATCACCAGTGAATAGAGATAAAGGGATGTAGTCGAATCTAGACATTGTTTATTAATATTAAAGTCGTACAATTTGCTGACCATTTTTTGAACCAAATCCACTCTCACTTCCTGCTGTTCCTGGCCTGGAGACTTTCTGGCGTATCCAATGACTGTGAGGACATTTTTTTTGATGTTCTTGACATATGCTCTGTGATTGATAAAGCAATACCATTCAAATATTCATCTTTTAATGTCCATAAGACTCGATATCGAACCTTTGAACTTTTTTGATCCCTCAATACTTTTCGTTCCTGTTCTTGGTTCATGTATAAAACTTTCTTGGTGTTGCACCCCTTTATAAAAGATAACAACGATTTCTCATCAAATCTTGTTGTATATAACATAATAAATAAAAATCTGAGTTAATTTTAACTCTCTTACAACAAAGATGTCTAATCTAAAAGAAAGGAAATAGTCGAAAAACTTGATTTTTAAAAAGCTCTCTGCTTTTTCTCGAAGACTTCCAAGAAATAAAATATAATCCTCAAAAATTCATAACCTTCTCAAATGTAACCGAAAATACTGTTCTACGACTACGGCAGACGATGCGGAGTAGGACAATAAGAGTTTTTACCTGTTATGGCAAGTACTTCGATTTTATTCTGTTACATGACTTTGTTTTTCAAGCACAGGACTTTCCCCACTTTTATTGGTTTTTTGTATTTTTAACTCTCTTTTCTCGTCCTTCATTTTCATCTCTTCACCATGGCATTACTGTCATTCACTCAAATAACCAACCAGCTCCGCAACTCTTTAGTAAACAATGCAGCAGTATCAACAATAATACCAAATCAAAAGAAGGCTATTGTTCCTGATAGCAACAATAACAATGACGCAATAAAAGACACTGTTGCGCACGGTCAGCCAGAAATTGTAGTATATCCTCGAAGAGTGAAAGCGATAGACGAAGTAGTCGTTACATTGGCTAAAGCAACCACAACAAACTCGACTGAAAAATTAGATACAGACACAACAATCACTGGTGCCCACTCTGGGTTAAATATGCCTGTAACACCGCATTATTTACCTCCCCGAGCTCCTATTGTATTATGCCACGGTTTATATGGCTTTGATAAAATAGGCCCCGATTCTTTACCATTATTACAAGTTCAATACTGGGGCGGCATTGAGAATGCCTTGGCCAAATTAGGTGCTAAAGTGATTGTCACGAAAGTACCCTCGACAGGTAGTATATTAGAGAGAGCACAAACTCTACACTCGATTTTGAAATCAATATTGGAGGGGAAAGAAGTCAATTTCATTGCACACTCAATGGTAAACTTTTTTTTTTGTTTTGCGGATCAACTTGTATGATACAAAGGGTATTAAATTACAGATTAATGATAATAGGGTGGATTGGATTGCAGATATCTTATATCACATATACCAGATAAACCGTACAAGGTCAATTCACTTGTCACCATATCAACACCTCACCGAGGATCAGCAGTAATGGATTGGTTTAGAGACAATGTAGGCGTTGGCATGGCGGGTGCTATATTGGCTAATGCGACACAAGAAGCGTTGATAAAAAAAGGATACAATGATCATGCAACAGAGATCGAATCCTTACACGAAAAGTTCAAAGATCCATCATCTTTTGCAGCAGAAAACTTTATTAAACAACAAAAATTAAGATTATCATCCACTTCCGATATCAACAAAACCTCAAAACGACAGAAGAGCTGGTCTATTCTCACCGAAATTGCTAAAAAATCACCAAGTTTTGATCCTCTATTAAAAAAGCTTATTCAGCTGGTGGACACAGCTGCTTATGCCAACTTGACTACCGACTATTGCAATCAGTATTTCAATCCAAACACACCAAACGACCCCAATGTTTCTTATTACTCTTACGGTGCAAATGCGACATTTCCTTCTTGGTCTTTATTAAATTTAGCGTCTCAATTGGTAAAAGATAAAGAGGGTGTGAATGATGGTATCGTCAGTGTCAAAAGTGCAAAGTGGGGTAAATATATGAAAACCGTCGAGGCTGATCACTGGGATCTAAATGGACAAAGGTAATTCAGTAGACTACTGCTAATGCTTAGAAAGTTATGTCATGAAAACTAAAACGTATTATAGATATCGATGGAGGCACACTCGACCATTTCAAGACAAGAATAAATTTGACACTATCGATTTCTATATGGAAATGGCCACCAACTTATACCAGGAAGGGCATTAATCCTTCCTCAATGCTTGAAAGTATAGAGCTTTTACAATCTATTCCCCCTCGTGTCTTTTTCTTCTCGCCTCCTGTAAATATAGTGACAACTTGGACCTCTTCCTTGCATTTCCATCAGTTACATAAAGGTTACAACCTCAAAAGCAGATCCCTTTTCTCGCTCTTACATCGATGAATATTAAATAAAAATTAATTCAGTACGCCTAACAAAATCAATTGCATTGCTTAGATTCAAAGAAAAACTAGGAATAGCGCTCGCCTTTGAATCTTCCACGGGAAACTACCTATGAAAGGCATTTATGGAACAACATATAATTTCTTATGAGAATGGTGTCTAGTGATATAAAATCAAATAGTTACAGTATCAAGACGAGCCAAGAGCGATTATCAGTGTCGTCAAAGTCGTCGTCATTACGATCCACAATGACCAGTGACACAGACTAACCATTTAATGCTGGATGAAAGTGCTCAATATAAGAGTGTCTGTAAAAGAAATCATCTTGATCCAGCAAAAAGGGTCAAGAATGAGCCTGATTTTAAAATGTCGATTCATATAGATTTTACTCTACTTGGTGATTAGGCCAAGTACATAAATTCCAAGAATCATCGATTTTTTAACTTTTCTACTTTGTGATACGAACACAAAAATGCTGTAAGAAATAAACTTTAAAATCACGATAGCTGTGTGTAGTAAACCATGAAAAATCCCCATGCCAATCCTTTCCCAATCTGCTATTCCCAAAAAGGTGTTTTTCGAATCATGGAAGGGGAGCTAGTCTTTTTTTTTAAACGGGGAGAAATGTAGAATCCTTTTTAAAGAAAGATGCTAACCATATTTTTTGGATCAAAAAAGGGAATCGTCTGTCTGAAATTGAATTCCATCATGATTAACTGTTTTTGAAAAGTAAACTCGCGCTCATACTTGCACACAGAATATTTTTCTCTTCTTCTCTTCTTCTCTTCTTTTTCTTTCTTTTTACACAATTTAAATAAAGAAAAATGTCCTTAAACTTCAAAAAAAAGTCGGCAGGAAAGGAACGACAAAACTCAACCAACAACTCGAGTTCTCAAACTTTTGAAGACGATGAATACGCAAAAGTTATTGAAGGAATCAAGAGAGTCTATAAGCAAAAAATTAAGCCTGTAGAGGTTACTTATAATTTTGAAGGTAAGACAGAGCACTACTTGCGACTTTTCAGCTGGAGATATATACTCACCTTTATGTAAACATAGGATTCCATTCTGCTCCATTAACTGATTCAGATATTGAAGCTAAACCTATTGTACTCCTTATTGGTCAATATTCTACTGTAAGTCCATACATAAAGAATAAGGGAAAATAATATTATGCCCCTTTTACGGCGCTAACTTATATTATGGGGAACTCTAGGGTAAAACAACTTTTATCCGTTACTTGTTGGATAAAGCTTATCCTGGTGAGCATATTGGTGTTGAGCCCACAACAGATCGTTTTGTCTCTGTTATGCATGGCAGTGAAGAGAGAGTTATTCCCGGTAACGCTGCTGCAGTCAACCAAGAGTTGCCTTTCAGAGGCTTAAATAAATTCGGTCAAGCCTTCCTCTCTAGATTTCAGGTAATGACTTGGTATACAAACATGAATTTGTATCATGCTTACTCAATCATAGCTACTGTAGGTCTCTCAAACAAATTCACCAGTTCTTGAAAATATGACCATTATCGATACACCGGGTATTTTGGCTGGTGATAAGCAATTAACTGAAAGAGGATACGATTTCACGCAAGTCATTGAATGGTTTGCAGAGCGTGCAGATTTGATTCTACTCATGTTTGACTCTCACAAACTCGATATTTCCAACGAATTCAAATTGGCCATTCACAGTTTGAGAGGACAAGAGGAAAAGGTACGTGTGGTGTTGAATAAGAGTGACATGGTCAGTCAGCAACAGTTGATGCGTGTCTATGGTGCTATGATGTGGTCTCTCGGTAAGGTGGTGCAAACACCAGAAGTGATGCGTGTTTATCTCTCCTCTTTCTGGACTGAGAAGCCTCCCAACTGCTTTGAGGATTGCCGTGAATTGATTGAAGCAGAGTCCAAGGATCTTTTACGAGACTTGAAGGAGTTGAGAAGAAACGCCGCTATTAGAAAGATCAATGAAATTGTCAAGCGTGCTCGTTTAGCCAGAGTTCACGCTTTGATCATTAGTCATTTAAAGAAGGAGATGCCCTCTATGTTTGGTAAAAAGAAGAAGCAAGAAGCTCTTTTGAACAATTTGGCTGCTGAATTCGTAAAGATTCAACAACGTCACCATTTACCTGCGGGTGATTTCCCTAACCCAGAAAGATTCAAGCAAAACCTTGCTCACTATGATATGGATAAATTTAAATCCCTCAAAGAGGACTTGGTAGAACGCATTGATGAGGTAAGGAATAAAGATGTGATGTGTATTTCAAGTGATAGAAAATACTAAGCAACTTTTGTTTGTTAGGCTCTTTCTAACGACCTTCCTAGACTCATGTCCCAATTCCCCACTATGAACCCTGAACTCGAACAAAGTGAGAGAAATCCATTCGCATCTATGGGTGGTTTGCCTGCACCAGGAGAAATCCCTCCCTCTTACTGGCATTTTGAATCTATTGACAAATCTCAATACGTGCCCACCTTCCATCAACTTGGGCCCCGTGAAGGCAAGGTCTCTGGTAGCGATGTCAAGCCAATTTTAGTGGAAAGCGGTTTACCCAATGAGCAATTAGCGCAAATTTGGCGTTTAGCTGATTTTGATAATGATGGATATATGGACATTGATGAATTCTGCATCGCTATGCATCTCATCAAAGCAGTGCAAAATGGTGCTCAGTTACCCGATAAATTACCAGCTACTTTAATGCCCAACAGAAAATTCTAAAAGGCTACATTTACACTTAATTTTTGAATACAATTTAATATAATGATAATATAATAATCACTCCTTCCTTCCCTTCATATAATTTGACTTTTTTTGTCTTTACGATTTATGATACAGCAACTAACCATGCGATGATGAGGTAAAAAAGGAAGAGTGGGTATACCTAAGAGAATGGTTCAAGTTAATTGCCACGATTTATATGTCTTTCTGTTTTTTTTTTTTTTATTCTAACTTACGGCTAGGGCACGACGATTGTTCAAATGTGCTTTTGACTCTGATAAAAATCCAACAGATGCAAAAGTTGACCATCCAAATGCTATTAAAGATCCAGGCACTCTAAACCACACAGATTCAACAAAAATAGCTATCATAGCAACTACAACCAAGGGGAATAAACAGTAACCAATGACACAGACTGACTGGAAGAAGGATCTATCGTAATCAAGTCAATCAATTTATGTGAAACTCTGCTAATATTTTTCATCAAGTATTTCTTACACTGAGCCGCCAAGCAATTTAGCGTTGATAGTTACCACTGCTGCACCTAACCAAACAATGACAAAAACACCAGTAAAAATAGGAACTGATTGATTTGAAGGTACACTTGTACTCAGAGTGCTAGAAACAAGAAGTTCACATTAGTATGACCGCGATACATAAGCTGCGTTGAATTTTTCTCTTACATTGCTAATGCCAAGCATAGAATAAGAGGTCCCCATAAATCCCAATCTTTTAATACACTGCGATCACCTTTAGGATGCAAAACTTGTTGTAACTTTCTTCCAACTTGTTTCAGGTCGCGAAGCTATTACACACAAGAACAAGCAGAGTTAGTGCGACTCCATTCAAGAAGCAGCTTTTTAAAAAAAAAAGAAACTCGTATTTACAATAGTAACAGAGACAGGCTCGTCAAGTGTATCTTCACCAGAGTAAACTGTGCTGTAGCTTGTGTCGTTAGCTGCGTTGGCAGAAGATGAAGGAGCAGCGGACCCAATGGATCCGCTTAAATTGGCAAAAGGGTTAATAAGAGGTTGTTGTTGCTGCTTTGTTGAAGATTGTCCAGTCAAATCAACGTCAGGTTCAATAGTTCGGTCTTCTTGATAAAAGTCGAAACCATCGTCATTACGAGCAAACGGGTTGTCGTACTGTTGTTGTTGTTGCTGAGTATGTGATAACATATTTACACAAGAGAAGAGAAACACACAACCTTATATATATTTTGTCCACCATTCTCAAGCACTTTTATCTGAAACTCTGTTGAATATGATTGGCTGGATTCGAAAACTTGAGATTTTCCAAATGCAATCAACGAATTATCCAAGTCGCTTGCTTTGACCATGAACATAATTTTAAGAAAACATTCCCCATTCCCGAGAAAAATACCAAATTTACTTTCTAGTCGATTATACAGAACAAATGCAAGGAAACCACTCAAGACTAAAACAAAGTGGGTTTTAGTGGGGGGCACACTTTGTTGTGGTGGTTTAGGCATACAATGGTATGAATCCGAGACTCAGGCTCGACATGTCGCCGTGGCAGTCCAACGTATGAGCATCGCCACCAAGGTTGGTGTGGGTGTGGGCCTTGACTACAAAATGACAGACTTGAAAAAGTACAAGACAGAGGAAGAGAAAACAGAGGCCAAACATCAATGTCATTTACGCTGCGCTAACAGGGTCCTTGAGGGATTACAAAAATTGGGCGGTATTTACGTCAAATTAGGTCAGCACGTCTCTGCTATGACATATATTCTTCCCGCAGAATGGACAGAAACACTCTCAGTACTTCAAGATCGTTGCGATCCAAGCTCTCGAGAAGATATCGAAAAGATGTTTCAATTAGATTATGGACATAACATCAATGACGTATTCGAAGAATTTGATTGGACTCCACTTGGAGTAGCTTCTTTGGCCCAAGTGCATAAAGCTCGACTGAAAAAAGAACACCATACAGACGATGCTAGTGACGACTGGGTAGCTGTCAAGTTTCAACACCCCCGTCTCGATGAATTTTGCCGCATCGATCTGCAAACTGTTTCTTTTATCATCACCAATATCAAACGCATGTTTCCCGACTTTGGGTTCGAGTGGATATTACAGGAGATGCAAGAATCATTACCTCAGGAAATGGATTTTCAACATGAGGCCCAAAATTCTTACAAACTAAAAGAAAACTTTGCTCGTGAAAAAGCTGCTCATAGCACTGCATTGGTTGTTCCGGGTGTGGTGTGGGCAAAAAGAAGAATCCTTGTGATGGAGTGTGAGTAATATACAGAGAAAAGTGGGAATTTTTAATGAAAATTGACGCAAATGCGTAGTTATGGTGGGCGCTCGAGTGGATGATTTAGAGTACATGAAAAAGCATGGTATCAATTCAAGCGACGTCTCCACTGAAATCACGCAGATCTTTTCAAAAATGATGTTTTTGGATGGGTAAGATCTTGGCATGAAAAAAAGAGTATTTAATTTGCTCACATAAGACAACTTTTTTTCTATAGCTTCGTTCATTGTGATCCTCGTAAGTAAGAAGTGTATACTAAAATCTTCCGTTTCTCACAATGATGACTACAGATCCAGGCAATATTCTTATTCGACCGTCGCAGGACCCTAAATCAAAATTCAATTTTGATGTTGTGTTACTTGATCATGGACTGTACCGTACACTCACTGATCAACTTCGAAATGATTACGCACACTTGTGGACATCGTTAATCCGAGGAGATGAGGAGGGTATTCGTAAATACTCTTTACGTGTAGGCTGTCGTCCCGAGTCACATCGCTTATTTGCTTCATTGTTGACAGGTCGAGAATGGTCGACTATCTCCGCAGCAGATTTATCTTCAGACCGTACATCCACAGAAGTAAGCCGTGTATCTGGTCGTGCGAAGGGATTTATCACTCGCATCTATGATATCCTAGAAACACTTCCCCGTATCGTGTTGTTGCTGCTGAAAACAAGTGATTTACTACGCGGCCTAGACGAAACGTTGAGAAAATCGCATGACAAGTATATGACTTATGCCTTGATGGGCAAAGTCTGTGCTGAGGCTGTTTGGGATGACGCAAAATTAAATCTCATTACGCGTATAAAAGAGTCTCCAGATCTTTCCAGTACATGGTCACTCATCAAAAACTTGATTTGTGCTTGGTGGGAGTATAAAACTTTGAAGTACGGCTTACGCTTGTACCAATTACAATCCAACACTCGTGAAAAATGGCAGTTGATTTGGAAGCATGGAGAGGAACAACAACAACAAGTAAAATCAGTGAAAACTTTGTAACACAGTGTGTTCTGTATACTATAATTGTACATATAGAAAAGCTAATGATGACACCTAGAGAACAATAATAAATTATGTGGCAAACGACTTGTATCTTTATTTGCGAGAATTTAGAATGGTCCGTGATCATTTTCGTATTTCTCTAACGCAGCAGCTAATTGAACTTTACCGGTAGGTACAGCATTTGCGAGATATTCACCTTGAGCTGCTTTAGAGGCTTCGTTACTGAAGCATTCCAATGGAAGAGGAGCATCCATGACTTTTAAGCCGCTGGGAACAGCCATCAAAGTTTGACCTGGTAATTGCAAATATGAGTACAACGAACACGCATTCATTTTCAGAAATAAAACTTACTGTTACGGCTTTGGTCAGTCACCAATGTTAAAAATCCGTCAACAACAGTTTGAATGGGTACTTTTGGTGCAAGTCTCACTGCTTTAGCGAAAAGATCTTCTTTAGTATTAGTAGTGTTAACGGAAGAAATGAGATCGGTTTCTAATGTGAATTATACATTGTTAGTTATGCCACTATCTGTTGCAATGCTGTTTAGCTTTATACTTACCAACCCAGTATGGGCAGATAGCATTCACTCTGACATTACAGATATGAGGCATAAGCTGAAATGAGCGGGTATAACCAATTACAGCATGCTTGGATGCATTATAACTTGCAAGATCACTGTGTACGACAGGTTAATACACCTTCTTTTTGCATTTTGTCTGTGGTAACTTACGGTGAGGAAAAGAAGCCAGCCACAGATGCAAGGTGGACAATTGCACCACCGCCTCTCTTTGCCATATGCAGAAGAGCGACTTTTGTGCCTTTAATCACTGCAGTTGTGTTAATATTGATCATTCTTTCCTCTAACGCATCATCCAAAGGAGTGAACATCGAATTTGCGCCTGCACCAATACCGGCATTGAGTAATGCATAATCGACACCACCAAATTCACTCTCAGCCAATCTGAACAAGGCAACGTTGTCGCTGTATTTGGTAACATCAGCATGAATAAATGCTGCAACTTTTTCCCCAGCCCTGAAGGCAAATTGTTAGCAACATTGAGTTTTTTTTTTTTTTTTTTGCCATTGAATATCGACATACTTTTGGTTGTACTCGTCAACGACAGCTTGTCCTTCCTTGTCGAGAATGTCACCAATTACAACTTTTGCTCCATTCGCAATGAGACCATCAGCAATGGCCTTACCTATGCCACGACTAGCACCGGTGAGAACAGCAACTTTGCCATTTAATTGAGAAAGATTATCAGCAGCTAACATTATTTTGAAGTATTTAAGAAAGTATAAAGAAGAAAAGAAGAACTAAAATTTCATGCATTTTTATAACTTTCAGGTCAGTGTGTACGTAATGCATAATCGACACCACCAAATTCACTCTCAGCCAATCTGAACAAGGCAACGTTGTCGCTGTATTTGGTAACATCAGCATGAATAAATGCTGCAACTTTTTCCCCAGCCCTGAAGGCAAATTGTTAGCAACATTGATTTTTTTTTTTTTTTTTTAGCCATTGAATATCGACATACTTTTGGTTGTACTCGTCAACGACAGCTTGTCCTTCCTTGTCGAGAATGTCACCAATTACAACTTTTGCTCCATTCGCAATGAGACCATCAGCAATGGCCTTACCTATGCCACGACTAGCACCGGTGAGAACAGCAACTTTGCCATTTAATTGAGAAAGATTATCAGCAGCTAACATTATTTTGAAGTATTTAAGAAAGTATAAAGAAGAAAAGAAGAACTAAAATTTCATGCATTTTTATAACTTTCAGGTCACCGGATAAATTATGTAAAAAAATTGCCCTTAATTAGCTCGCTGCATTAATTCACTATCAACTTCGTTCATTATAAGACTGGGATGCAATGTATCTGCAATTGCGGTCAATGAGAGTCAATATGACACTCTACACCCTTTCTCTTGAAAAAAAATTCATGTTTGCGCCATTCACATATATAAAAGCAGCAGCATCAAAGGCGCATAGAAGAATGTGGGAAGAAAGACTTTAGTAATATCGATTGTAGAATTTTCTCTCATAAAAGAAGTTCACGACTGAACGTTAAACATTTAAGTCATATACCGCATTTGGTTAAAAAAGTATAACTAAATTAAAGTGTGTGGGAAGAGAGTTTTGCTAAAAATTCAAATAGAGAAGACTGTGAATAAAAACTCAAACATTAAACGTGAAGCACAGTAAACATTTCTAATTTTCGAAACACAGTGAATGGCGGCTCGGAAAGACATCATTAAATAAAGTGGCTATCAAACTTAGAGTGAACTCCCCTGTAACAACGCTCTCACATTGACAAGTATAAGGTTTGAGGATTACTCAATCGTGCTGGAGTGCATATCCCTGCGTAGTAGCATAACTTGTCATGTAAGCCGAGTAAGATACACGGAATAAATTCGTTGTGGTCGAATTAAGATAACTTTCGATTTATATTCGCTCTATCTGGCCGAATGCACAGCGCGGTTGTTCTGACAGGCCACGAAAATTTATTGACTGCATTATTTTAAACATTGAGCACTATTTACCTGTGCAAAAATCAATAAGATAATTGACTATTGCAACTTGAAAAAATCAGAAATCATTTGGTCGGACACAAACAAAACAGTGGTCTATGGGAAAGAACGATAAAAGTATTCCTAAAGCGAGCAAGTCAAAATCCAATGAAGAAAATAGACATAATTGGTGCTATACGTCAAAGTCCTTATAATAACTAAATTAATGCATTGTACTTTTATCTACGCATAAATTTAAAAACCCGAGATTGTCCTTATTTTTCCCCACTAAAATCATACTGCTCAAAAAGACTACAATTCTCGGAGAGAAGTTGTTGTTTTTATGATATAATGTTAAAAGGTATAGTTGAGGGGATAGAGTGGTTTAAATAAAAGTAAAAAGTAATGAGCACCAGTTCCTGTTTTGAAAGTAGAACGACTTTGAATAGAAAAAGATAATAGAAAAGAGTAAAAAAGGTACAATGGATCAATATTCCAAGGGAGCTTCAAGAATAAGTATCCTTAAGAGTCAAAATAAAATAAAAGTCTTTCAAAGAGTAAAGAATATAAAGCTTAATTGCAAAGATAAAGGTAAATGATCACTTAATAATAAGATGAACTATATAGTTAAAAACTATTGACTTGAAAAACTGAGGATTTTATTTAACAAAACTTGGGGGTTTTTATAGATGACAGGACGAAGACTTTACTGTGTTTCATTGTATAATGAAACTGGAAGAAATAAGAGTTATGAAACACGAAGAAAAAGAAAACCAAAAAAGGAAATTTTTGACCAGCAGGTCGTAACAATAAGTCGAAGAGCGTCAATCTTGATGTTGCTCTTTGTTCCCTTGAATCAGGATTTTTCAGCGTGAACCTCTCAGTGAGGAAAACCCAATCTAAGCGCACCCCAAAAAATGAAAAATTTCAAAAATGTAAGCCCAACGGGGGGGTCGAACCCCCAACCTTGAGATTAAGAGTCTCACGCTCTACCGATTGAGCTAGCTAGGCTTTGTTGTATGTCAAGTAATAGGACCCAGGGATTCGGTAAAATACTAGTTGATCCGCCTATCACGTGATTTGCTTATGTAAATCGAATAAAAAGGTCTTTTGTCAAAGAAGTGAGCAAAAGACTTAAAAAGTATAAAGAGACTTTTAAAATAAGAGCAGATAGATCATCCTTATTTTATTGATACAAAACAAGTGATATTTATACTGTTTTACATAAATAGATCTAATTTAGTGTATAGATGCAACTACTTATAATTTTATACTTCCATTGTTCAGACACCATGAATCATTAGACCAGTCAGGACTAGGTTTCTCTTGCTTCAACCATGCGCGACCAAGAATTAAGTCAAACTTGGTGGGAAACACGTAAGCCATAACCATAGTAGTATAACCATTAAGACAGAGTTCTAATTGCACCTTATGTTTAATTTCAGTGATTTGTCCACTAGCAGTTTCAACCTTTCGATCATATACAGGAATCAACTTTTGATTAGAAGCCAGCGTACTTGGAGAAACATAATTTTCACTTGCACCAGAGTCTATTAATATTTGCACATCCTTATGAGGCACCGATCCAGAGTAAAGAGGTAGAGTAGTAGCCAGAGAATTGAGTTCATCCAAATGATTAAATTCTTCATTCAAAGTAGATGTAGGATAAATAATAGGTGATAATTCAACAGCTGAAGAGATACTGATGAACTGACTTGTTTGAGCAAGTTCAGGTTGTAATAAAGGATACTTATTATTTAAAGAGTCATCATGAGAGTAACAGGCATCAAAATCAATAAGAACAGTGAAAAATGTGCTATGGGTAATGACGGCAGTATGTTTATCAAAATGAATATGCATAAAAAAATGCATTTAGCGGATTGTTTAGCAGCAGACGGTGGATATACTTTGTTTATCCAAAAATTTAAGGATAGCCCCTCCCTGGCTTTGTGTTCGTCCCTGAACACTGTCGGAGTCTTGAAAGCCAACTTCATGCATTGTGGAGTCAATTTGCGGAGTCTCAATAGGGCCAGGAATTTCCTCGTCTTCATCTATAATTTCTTCAGAGCCAAGATTTATGCCTTCATCTTCTTCAAAATCGGATATCTCACGAACCATAGGACTTACAGTAGAATGGACAGATGCCTCGGCTTCAGGAACGTTTTCTTGAGATGGATGACTTGTTGAGACAACGGATTCACTTGATTCAACTTCTTTGCTGATGTGCGATTCACTTGCGGATTCATTAGGTGTAGCATCGTAAATAGGCTCAGCCAGCGTAGTATTAGAGTCAGTTGGTTCCAGCGGGTCGATAAAGTCTTTTTCGAGTACATCACTTTCTAATGCAACACCATGTCGTCGTTTACTTGAGTTTTCACCATTATTGCGCCATTCACGTCGAGCAACTGTTGGGTCATACCATGGAGTAGTAGCTTTTGGACCATGAGCAGGTGCGAGTCGATCAATATGCACTCGTGATTTAAGAGGTTCACCAGCGACAGTTTCTAGCTTATAAGTGTCATAGTCAGGAAAATGTTGAACAACAACGAAAGGACCTTTGAATGTGGGTTCCAAACCATAGCGACCTTCGTGAGTTAGCATTACTTGATCACCTATTTCAAAATAAAGTGGTTTAATTGCAGCATCCCAACGTTCTTTATCTTTTTCAGCCATAGCTTTCATTCGAAATTCAA
>AZYI01000275.1:0-30027 GCA_000587855.1 Mucor irregularis B50
AATATTTCCTTAGCCTTTTTATACAGAAAAAATAACCCGCCTAGGTTAAAGCAGGACGTTTGATTGGATCGAAAGGGTTTCTTTTTTATTTTTTAAAATATCAGTTTTGTTGCTGCGATGTAATAGGTTGATCATCATCTTTTAGTGGAGAAGGAGGGAGTAAGGTTTGTTTTGCTTCTTCTAACTCATCGGGTGCATTAAATATCGTATCACTATAAGTAACTGTTTCATCTGCTACTGCTTCTGTTGTTGTTGTTGCTGCTGTTGCTGCTGCTGTTGATTCATTATTCTTTTTCCTAGGTATTCTATGTAATAAGCCATATCCTACATCGCAACCTAAAGAGCCATTTCCTCCCCATTCATGATTGGGGATAATAATACACTAAGCAGATATGTATGTTAGCTATTACTCTCCATGCATCTCTTAACCAACGAATATTCCAATTATTTACCTCTCTGCAGCTATCCCACTCTGAGTTGTAAAGATATAGACGCAGTTGTTTACCAAGATATTCTTCGACAAGCGTGTAAAAATCATCTTCGTTTCTCAAGGTCATGTGTGGACTGCCGATAATATAATCTGAAAGGGGGATGAGTCCAGCCATTTCAGCAGGTGAGTTAGGGGACACATCCAACACGTGCCATACGTTCTCTCCAGCTCGCTCAAATGAGCAAAATCGAATAGAGCACCCTATCGTGATAACATTAAGCACTATACGTATTGTATTATCCAATAGTATGAAACATACCAATTAAACTCTTTTCATTCGGATCTTCAGGATGCCAATCTCGACTTGGTGTCAAAGATACCTCTATTCAAGACAATGTGTTAAGAACAAGTAAAGTCAATCTTATTAAAAAAAAAAATATGACTTACCACGAAAGCTTTGTTCTTTACTCGAGTAAACACCTATCGGTAAAGGTTTTCCTTCGTATTCTTGCAATGTCTTTAATAAAGTCTGACTATCTCCATTATTCTATACAGATTAGGTCCATTAGTCCCTTCTCAAATATATTTTACTTGTAATTTATTACTTACAAGTGGGATGCCGTTGATATTCACAATATAGTCAAAGTACTGTTCGATTCCTGCGTGAAATGCGGGTGAATTCTCCTTGACCTATAACATAGTTGCGAGTACGCGCGTTAAGAGACTATACATAGACTCCGGTTTAATATATCCCTTTTACCTTCAATACATGAAAGCCATATTGTCCCTGTTCAGAACTTTGTGCTCCACCCATACTATTACTTTAAGGATAGACAAATATTTGAAGAGAAAGAAATCATTCATTTATCTTGCTCTGTGCGTGTACAACTCTGTATTTTTTACGCAGTGAGAATAATTTGAAGCACAGCCATTTTCCATTTTCCATTTCTCTCTTGGTTCATTTGCATAATCGCTTCTACTGTATTGTCTTGACGTTCATTTCGATCATTATCTCCAAGTTATTATCGTTAGAGTATCTCACGACTCCAATGGCTACAACAAACAAAAGGATCACTCGTAGCTATCTATGACAAGAACATGTGTTGTGCATAGAATACAACTATCATCGGTCTTGATCTATGTCAAAAAAGAGGAAAGCACCTGCATACACACACCATTCATGACATGTAAAATGACTACTTTATTTAATACTCTCAATGGTATTAATATACCATTTAGTGGAACATATCTCAGTGTGAGGGAATAATTGTAAAAGGATGATCTACGTGCAGACATCAATTAGGCTATCATTATTCTATGAACGTGATGCATCTCTTTATAGCAATACAAGTATGTATATATATATATATATATATGTTGGCTGCATGCAATAAGCAGCAATACCTAAACAGTATACAAATTCTTGTGGTTCTTCCATGCAACATTTAATATATTAAGGTGCAATTAGAGAACCGCGTTCGGTGGGGTCATTCACGCAATAGCCAATCAAAATGAGTTGATAACTTATACTCTCTATTTGGCAACAAAGTGTTAATCCCACATAGGGCACTTTAGGGTATTCTCTCCCCTCTTTCTCTCTTTTCCTCTTTATTTTATTTTATTTCTTTATTTCACTTCATTTCACTTCAATGACGAAAAGCAAAGTGAGGAATTCACCTGAAGCAAAACGTTGGCTTATTGTCGGAGCTTACCAAGCGGGAGCTACTGAAAAGCATGTTGCTCGTATATCAGGACTTTCGAGAACCGCTGTTCGTAATATCATTCTAAACTATCAACGCACTGGAACGCCATGCATACCAAAAAAGATACCCAACAAGAGTATGAAATATTAAATACATTCATTATGTATTCATGTGTTAGCTCATTTTTTTCTTTTTACTTTGTAGTAAGACAAAAACTGATAGTTGAATACGATGAAAATGGCAACATCATTGATACCGACGAAGAAGACAACGATGAGGAAGCAGGAGAAGAAGAAGTGATAGAGCTTCCAAATTTATCCTCTGCGAGTACAACAAATGCATCAAATGGGAAACGAAAAGAGCCACTTTCAATAAAGAGAAGAATTGTCATGAAAAAGAAACATGTTTTCAAGAAACCTGCAACAGGGAGAACCGTGGCAAAACTCAAACATCAATCGAACGCTGTAACGACAAAAGACATTATCAACTATGCGATGGATCAAATGCGAATAACAGACAACAACGGAATTAACTTGAGTTCAAAAAAGCTTATTGATGTAAGTATTATCTTTGTACTACTCACGTTATATATTTATTTACGTATTTCGCGTACATCTATGTGTGTACATACAAATGTAGCCGCCCACCACACCAATACCTTCATGGCAAAATTCACAAGAACAACAACAGCAACAAAACACTGCAAATGATGGAAATTCATCGAAACTGAAAAGATTGCCCCCTCCCTCCAAATTTGATCAGAACATTCGAGGTTATGAGTTATGGACACATGACGACGATATGCTCTTATTAAACCACGTTTTACATCATTTGCATGGTGGAGGTTGGAGCGAACTTGAAGTAAGATTTGATGGACGTCATTCTGCTCGTCTTTGCTATGATAGATGGAAACATCTCAAATCATTGCTTTTAAAGGGTATCACTGATAAACCAAATACTCCTTGGTAAACTTACACACATCTTATGAAAAATATAACTGCTGAAAAACAAGAGTAAAGAAATGGTTAAAAAGGCAATCACCATACTGACCGATTAACATGCATAAGTAATTAAAAAAAAAAAAGAAAATACATAAAGAAAACATATACACATATTTCAATACGTTTTTTTTTATTATTATCATGTTTACCTGTTGTTGTTTAAAAACATGTAAGCATACTATTATTATTGCATGATTTGTTGAACGTGTTTAACAAATGTGGGTACAATCTTGGGAATAGTAACAAGTGTGGGTTGACGGATAGTCATTTCATGAGCGGCAAGGTTGGAGCTGCTTCCAGATGTAGTAGAGATATCGTCTTCGCTATCGTAATCAACGTCATCAGCCATATCGTTAAAGACACCCATGACTTCCTTATTATCGGGCAAGAAAGCAAACATCTCTTCACGATCTTGAATATCATCAGTGGATATGAGCTTTTGACGCTTGCGTTCTAAATGTCTTTGTTTACGACTGAAATGATATGCACAAAGTGCATCAATTTCTTCCTTGAGTGCAGCCTGCTCAGCACTAGTAATGCCGGCTTCGGTGGTGATTTGATCGAGATCAATACGTTCGGGGATACCATTAGAGATAAAGCTAAACATAGAGTCCACATAACCCAATAAGTTGTCGAACAATTTGCTTTGATCTTGAGCATGTACATTATGGACAAAGTCATAGAACTCAGCTTCATGGGATTTCACAAGGTCAATGAAAGGCTGAGCTGTGTTGGTAGCATCTTCGACATCCAATTTATCGATAATGGCAATTAGGTCGTTAATAAATCCGGCAACATGGCCAATCGTATCACCAATGTTAGCAGCCTTGTACACTTGAGCCAAAGGTTCGTAAAAGATGGCAAACAAATCCTTGATAATTTCACCAGTAACACCTTGGAAGATTAAGGTCATCAACACCTCTTGCTCATGCTTACGAGCATAAAGAATCCATAACTTGTACAAGTTTTCGACAAGAGTCTGGGCTTCCACCTTGCCGGGTTGATTGGCAAAAGCGACCTTGATGATTTGTTGAGGGGTGAGGACAGGTTCAATGTTGGGGTTCTTGAGGAGCTCGAGTGTTTCAAGAATAGGAGAGGATTTGCCCACTTGAACGTTCTCGGGGAGGTCTGACTCAACAGCATTAGCAATCTTTTGACAGAGAGGAGGATCATTGATCTTGATTTGAAGTTCGTCAATGTCTTTTTGCAACTCTTTGGTTTGGTCATTCATGTTGGCCAACATAATTCTGTATTTCAACGCGACAAGTCAGTAATTACAATGTGTGCAGAAGGAGAGAGGTATACTTCTTTTACATACCTTTGGAAAAGACTTCTGCTACCTAAAGGTTGGGCCAAAAACAAATCCAAGACACCCTTAACCATGGAGAATGGGTTGGAATACTTGAGAATTTGAGCGATGGTGCGATAAGGCATCAAAGAGTGAGTACGCTTCAAGTTGGCGACGTTTTCAACGGATCTGTCCGAGGTGACAAATTGGGTATGGAGGACAAAAGCAAAGCTAATTCATCGTCACAGTTAGTCTCCCATTTCTGTTCTTTCACACACGTGCGACTTACTTGATTCTACCCCATTCAAAAGCCTTTTGCAATTCTGTAGGTAAATTCTCAATCTTATCCGTTGTCTTGATAATCTGGAAGATTTCCAACAAGCCATTGGGTTTCATGATTTGCTTCTTGAGCATATCCAATAATCCATCCAATTCCACAATCTTTTTATCGACCTCTTCACGGAAACGCTTCTCTTCATCGATACGGTTTTGGTCCATCTTGTGTCGAACCTCAGCATCTTTTTGTTCTTCAGCGGATAATTGGATAGGGTTGTTCAACAAAAAGTCTCTAAATATAGTACTATTTGCAACTTCAGGCTCAGCAGCGAGTCTTCGAATGAAGGCTCTTAAAGAGATACGGTCCTTTTCACGGCGAAGATGTTGGTTGTCCTTTTCAGCATAAGAGGAGTCGCGTGCCTTACTGGGAACTGAGGGTAATTCTAAAGTGGGGAAAGCCACCTTCAAGTTCTCTCTGAGACCTCTGAAATCACCGTGACGTCTGGCCACATACACAGCGGGTACCTTTTCCTCACCTTCAGCCACAGTAATGTTTGTCTCGATAATGAACTCGGAATGGAGATGTTGACGGATGGTGCGCACTTCGCTCACATCACGCACAGTTACCACATTGAGCTTTAAGCCGTTCATACCAATCCATTCCAAATAATCCTCTTCACTTTCCAAATGAGTCATATTCAACTTTGACGCCAAACTCTCATCGTTGTCGCCCTTAGGAGCACCGGCAAGGTTCAATATATCAATGCTTTCCTCCTTACCTTGCACGGTTTTGATACTTGCCGAGAGAGAGATAATAAGCAACTTTTCCAACTTGTAAAGCAAAACGCGTCTTTGCGAATCCCGAGATGACTTGGGAGCATAATTATCAAGCTTGAGCTTACTGTATTCATCCAAAAAAGTCTGAAGTTTGGCGAAAAAGTCCTTTTCTTTACCATTTTTCAAAAGAGGGAAATCCAGGACAAAGTTCTTGGTAAGGTATTGCAGGAAAGGGTATTCTGAACTTGTCTCGGGATGAATTAAAGTTGAAAAGTTGGTAGACTTCTTAACGGCTTGAATTTCCTTATCAAGTTGTTGTGAAATAAGTTCACGTTTAAAGTAGTGAAGTTGTTGAGGATTAAGCTCCATGTTTTTGTGTGTTTATAAAAAAAAACGAAAAAGAGAGTTTCGTATTTCCCGGTCTGGGCGAGTATTTTTTTTATTTGATCAACAATGATGATGGCATTAAAAATAATCCTCTGATTAATTTTCTATTTTTAGATTAAACTGTTACAAACTCGAGAAATTAATGCGTTCAATTCCGAAATTGCTAGTAAGGTGTTGCGAAATGAATCACTATTCTACTTGAGTTTTTATGCTGAAGGCTCTATATACACGAACATATTCATTTTTGGCGTTATACGGAGTATGAATAAGCCTTGGTAAATGCAGAAAAGAAAAAAAGAAGTAATGCTCAAAATTACCATATATGGACTTTTATGGGTGTATGATGCTTCAAAAGGACATTGCCATCTTGGCTTAATTTAAAAGCTAGTTGTGTAGAGAACATTGTAAACTTATGACAGAATAAACTTTTTGTATCCTTCAAGTGTATTAGTGAGGGGGAATCTTTATCCACGCAGATTGGATAATGAAATATCGAAATAATGGTAAATGTCCAGCTTGATTCTTCTATCTATAATAAATCATTTTTTGGGCTCTTTCGTGATAAGTCAGATTGTATTTCTATAAATATTGACCACAAATGTGTCTCATCCCGCTTTTCTTTCCTTCTCTGATAATTCCTCTATCATGAACGTTCGCACAAACGATTAGTTCCCTACATCAAATGCATTCTTGATAAATCCAGTGTCCATGCGCGATTTGAGACTTCATCTTTACTGCCTTATAGAGGTTCGGTTTTTCTCCGTTCTATGTTTTTAAAAAGATACTGATTGACGTACACACTGTAGAGAACATTGTAAACTTATGACAGAATAAACTTTTTGTATCCTTCAAGTGTATTAGTGAGGGGGAATCTTTATCCACGCAGATTGGATAATGAAATATCGAAATAATGGTAAATGTCCAGCTTGATTCTTCTATCTATAATAAATCATTTTTTGGGCTCTTTCGTGATAAGTCAGATTGTATTTCTATAAATATTGACCACAAATGTGTCTCATCCCGCTTTTCTTTCCTTCTCTGATAATTCCTCTATCATGAACGTTCGCACAAACGATTAGTTCCCTACATCAAATGCATTCTTGATAAATCCAGTGTCCATGCGCGATTTGAGACTTCATCTTTACTGCCTTATAGAGGTTCGGTTTTTCTCCGTTCTATGTTTTTAAAAAGATACTGATTGAAGACTTTGGGTAATAGGCATCGCCTAAAAGGAAAAGGATTGTCACGCAAGATGCAAGCTTCTGTGTGCTTGGTAAACCTATGTGGATAAGGACTCCCTTTGTGAGGTAACTTTCTACATGAATGCAACTTCGAAGTCGCACAGAGCCGTATCAAACGCTCATCGGCTTGGCCATACTGGCGATGGTGGATTTGTGAAGGCGTTTTCTTCTAAAAATGTCCAAGACATCTCATAAAATACCCCCCCCCCAATTTACCCAAACCGCATGGCGCTTACAAGGAAAATAAGCTATCTCCTGAAACCAAATCTGAATATGAAGAAACGACAAGCTACCCTTCAAAACCCTAAAGAGCTTGGCTCGGATATTATGAGTTGGGTTAGGAAAGTTATGGATTGCCCTGAGCAAGACATGTTCGAATTGTTAGTATCCCTTCCCAAATATCCGTTTCTAATTTTTATTAAATTTACTATGATTGACTTTCTGTTGAATTGCATGCGAACTACAAGGTATAATGATAATGATGAAAGGACAGCGTATTGTGAGATTTTTATACCGATAGTTAAAGCTTTTTGAAACACCGCACAAAAACTCGAATACGCTTGGTAAGTATTATCTACTCATAGTGAATATATATATATATATTAATTTGCATTGTGAATATTAGGTGCGAAAAAAAAAGCCAAAGTCTCGGATTATATCTGTCTTGCCACAAATAACTTTATCAAACAAAAAGGGGATCTCAAAGCATTCGATGGCATTGGAAGTTTAACCGTTAAATAGGCGGAGTGTTGTACATCAAGTATGTATGCAAATGTCATTTTAAGACAGCGGCAAAGAAATAGGGCGATGTGATATGTACGTGAAAAAGAGGAGGACGATGAAGTAATTCTGGGCAATCCGAGCAATTTTTTGAAAACGGACATGTTTTTCATGTCCTAGAAGATACGAGAAGCCTTTGGTTGCTGATACATATGGTCTGGAGGCGCACCTATGCTACATTTGGAATGCATATCCAATCCAGCACGTAAACCTTTCATTATCACAATAGTTCCTTAACTGAAATTGTAAATTTTTAATTTTCTTTAGTATTCGTAAGTATTATTATGTAAACAACCCTCAGACACAATAAATACATAGACGAATGCCTTTACACTGTTTACGTCTATCTTAAACCCTTACAACAGAAGTTATTTGTTGATCACATACCCTGTCCAGTGATCTGCAGGATCGCATTAATGGAGGAGGCGATTTATCACATATAATCGAATTATAGGGAGATATTTTGTATACATTGCAAAGATTGTCGTCTCACTTTACAACGTACATACGCATACATTAGTCACTCTTTTTTTATAATTGATGAGTCTCTTTTTATTCAACAGCCTCTCTAAAGTAATGTTCTATATTTGCAGCTATGCAACACCTCTATTACCAGTAAACGTGAAATTACTGCTTATTTTTGTTCTGTTGGAATCTAAACACTTCCCAACAAAAAACAAAAATCAAATCATATAATGCTAAAACGATCTAGGCAAACAGGGTATTAATAGTATCGCTTTATTCATACTATACTTATGTAGAACGAAGTTTTTTATTACTAAATTATGAACGTACATAAGACTTTTGATTCTCAGCGCTGAAATATTAGGTATAGTTTTTGCTAATAGCTTTCAGTACTTTTGATTTGTTCCGTGTTATCAACGACTGTTAAAAATTGCGTAAACCGCTTCAAAAGCGTTATTGAATTTAAAGTTATATTCTGCAATTTTTTTACGCTCTGCTTGCGGAGCGGTGTCGAGAAAACATGTATTCGTATCACTACCTTCCTTTCCCAGTTGATATAGAATAATTGAAACATTCTTGTATGGATCCCCATTCTTATCATATGCAAACTCCTTGGACCTCAAAGCATCGAACGCGCCAACAGCAGCTAGTGAATAATCTTTAAACGCCTCAGAAATCGTTTTATCGCCTTCTTTTGCAACAGGGTCACTGGGAATAGTACAGCACCTGTGATAGAAACGGTCAAGGGCATCAACAGCAGCTTTACTGTCGAATCGAAGTTTTTCATAAGCGTCCTCAGGTTTGAGGATAATATTGGTAATTTTCTCTAACGCGGAGGGGTTGAGAGAATTGGAATAATCGACAAACTGAAAAGTGTAATCATTAAATTCAATCTTAGTGATACGTAGCAACTTCCTTTAAAATCAAAACTTACAGAGATACTTAATGCGTCGAATTTAGCTTTGGCCCCGTCAGTGAGACCAACACATTCACTGAGAGTAGCAGAAGTTGCACGTTTATCAATGCTAGCAGCGTTGGCTGGAAATTAAAATGTTAATTAGGTAGATCATTATTTATTTTCTACGTATTCATTTACCAGTAACAGCAAGAGCAATAGCAGCATAAAGAGTAGCAAATAAGCGCATAGGTCAGAATACGTTAGAAGTGAAAGAAGAAGGTTAATATTTGAAGATGGGAGTAGGGATATCTGTGCTATTTATTGTTTCTAGAACTCAACGTTTGCAAAATTATCAGCTTCGCATGAAGATCTACTTCCATTACGCATTATGATTCTGCATTTCAATACATACACTCAAGGCAAATCGTTAAGAAATCGACTTTTGTATGCTCTAGAATTTAGGGCAATTTAAGAGATTTTGCTGCATACGCATGCTTCTGCATATGTAGCATGCATTCTCTGCATGCAATCCCCTATAAAGACGTTATTGTACTTTATACATACCTCTGCCTTCAACGCTTAGCTTCCATTTTCTTTTATAGTGATGACTCAAAATTGAAGAATTCTAATTACATTTTATATTAAAAGCGTTTGTCTAGAAAATTCTTTAGATGCTTTCTTTGATACGTACGTAATTAGAATATTCCAAAATTCGTCTTTATTTGTATGTAAACATCAAATACATTACAGATGCAAACAGATAGTCTGAAAATTCAAACAGCATGCGGCCACATACTAGTTTGAATAATGTGCGTGATCGCTAACCTACGTGTCCATCAACAATTATCCGAATTGTGTTCGATTATGTGTACATATTGTGCTGAACCAGCATACTAGTAAATTTATTTGAGTGTAGAATACATTCTCACGCATATATCATTTCGAGTTTGGGACAAGACATTTAGCATAATCTGCAAGCTCCTTTTAGGGTTATGATCAATTTTTTTAGGAAAACAACTGTACGTCTGACGCTACGTACTCTATGATGGAGTTGAAAATACATAATTTCGATTGACTTTGGTTTTTACATAATTGTTATGTGTAGGGAAAAGTGCGAAGTGGAAAGAGCAGTCGAAAATTCGGTCCAGGACGCTTGTGAAGTATGTCAAAAATCCATTAAAGCATACCTACGGTTTCACAAAGTACGTTTTCATCAATGGATTACAAGAAGTTAGACTTGGAGCAATATGCACAGAAGGATTTTTACGTTCAAGTCTTTAAATCACTAATGAGACTTGGTAGCCGTTATCAACTTTCGCCATATTTTCTGGGATTACGTATCGCTGTGAGCTTGGACGCCTACTTGGCTTTATGAGAGAGACAGGAAAATACGTACACGGCCAGCAACCAAGTACAACAAAGAAACAAATCCGTTGTAAGCCCCTCGATCAAGACCTTGTCTGAAGGAAATATTCATGTTTACATCTTTTGTGAATATCATTTTTTATCTCAACTTAAATTCGATTCTTCCATTAACAAATAGGACCAATGCACTCTGAGCCGTTTATTTGCTTAAATCCAAAAGAAAAAAAAGGGTACCAAAGGTTTGAGTAAATTAGCGAATTGAGAGCTTTGTAAAGAGCTGTAAATACTTTAATTTTCAGAGTATGTATAGATTATGTAAAAAAGAGGGTTTTTTTTTCTTGGCGGTTAAAATAATAATGTACAAAATGACGTTGTTTATGTGAGATTCCCTTTTACGCGTTTTGTAACCAAGGGGATTTCAGCATTTGACTGGCAGGTGCTCTTTTGGTCATATCCATTTCAAGCATGGGAAGCAAAAACACACTTGCAGTGTCTGCATCTTCAGGTGGCACAAGAAATGTATCATGAAGCACGTCTCTTAATCTACGATAACGCAACTTCTTGATATGTTTCAATTTACCAGTTCTGTCAAAGAACTCTCGCGAAAACTCTCCACCTGTAATTAATATTTTGGGAACTGTTCGCATTAATTCCAAAATTTGAGCAAGGTGATCTGTAGAAAGAAGGATATTTGAATTCAGATTCTTTAGAGCTTTCTTCTTCTTACAAATCTTACCATCATCCTTGTTATATTTTGATCCAGCTCTGGGATCGAATAAAAACTCGCCCGTCAACAATTCAAATATCTGATTTGAAGACACATAAGTACGCTTATACACCCTTCTTTCAATTAGATATACTTACCAAACAGGCCATACTCCACATATCAGCTTCGGCAGTCCATTTTGCACCAACAATGACTTCTGGGCTACGATATTGTCTAGTTTGAATGACATGTGTATACTCCCCATCCGTCCAACAAGCATTTCCCAAATCAGCAATTTTTACTACAATATTATCGAAAACTTGATCTCCATCCTTAGAATCAATTGTGGTTATATCCAACATAGTAGACGCTATCACTTTAGTTTGATTTGGTGTAGTCCAATTCGTCGAAATCTTTAAATTGCCCATTTTATCTTCGATATCCTCACTAATAAAGCAATACTCATGATCAATATCATGATCTGACCCCTTTCCTTTTCATTGCACTTACACTTCTTCATTAATGACATCCTTTGAAGCTTCTTCCAAGTTCTTCTTCTTCATCTTCTTCTTAAGTCTCTTCTTTTTGGATTTTGTTAATGTCTCCATATCCACCCCATCCTTCCAAGAAGCTGTAGATGATCTTCTCCCATTGGGTGTATTGGGTGTTGTAGGTGAAGTGGCAACTATTTCTGCTTCCTTTCGTTTGATCTCTTCCAACACAGGTGCTGTATCAATCTTTAGGTATTCCTCAATGTTAGGTATCCACACCAACACATTCTCCGGCTTTAAATCTGTATGGACAATACCACATTCTCGATGCAAATAATCCAAACCTTCCAACACCTGCTTAGCGATGCGTTTAACGATATGTTGAGGAATGCCTTTGTAGTTGTATCGTTTCATAAGCGATAATAAGCTCTCTCCGAGCACTTCAAAGGTCATACAGGCGTGTTTGCCGTGTGGACCTTGGTGCCAAAAATGATTTAATAACTGAGCAACATGTTGATAACCTTTCGATTCTGGATTCGTCTTTTTTACACATTCGAGTAGTTTGATTTCTTCGAGAGCACTATCCGTGTATCTATTGGCTGCTTTAACAATCTTGAGGGCCACATGACAGTCAGTCCTGTTGTGTTGTGATGGGATGGGATGAAATTGATAAGCGATTTTCGCCAATGACGAATAACGTGACGAAAAAAAAAGGTACTTACAAAGTGTCTAGAGCAAGCCAAACCGTGGAAAAGTGACCCCATCCCAACTTTCTAAGTACGATATATCGACCATTATCAAAGCGATCGCCGATATTGACGGGATGGTATCCTCCTTTTTTATAATCTTCTAAATCCTCTTCTTCATCCGAATGGATGGATTCCACATCGGAGTAATCGCTCGCCGAGTCGTCGTCTTTTGACATTTTGTGTGCGTGTGTGGGGAAAGCTCAGATAGGAAAGGGAAAGGAGAAAAAAAATCCAAATAATAATTTCAATTTTAGGAAGGTGAAAAGAATTACATGAGTGGCAAGTCACGTCAAGTGTACATCATCATCCCAGGTATTATTCTAGAATTCGTTAGTTTTTGTACATGCCTTCTTATCGCGTGAAATGAAATAAGAAGGAGCACAAGATATACGCTAAATAAATAAAGTATATATATAAAAAAGAAATGTAGTACTTACGAACGCAATTTTCATGTCAAAAAAAGTTATTGTATTCCATGGCGCATAAAATCATAATTATTGGCACTTTTCATCACCACATGATTGATAAGGTTGGTAGTAAGTTGATATAAACAATGCACGACAAAAAAAAATTTTTTTTCTCTCGCTTTCTTCTTTCTTTTCATTATATTTCATAATACATACATAGAATATATATCATGGGGGTTTATATCTCTAAGAATAAAGTAAATAGTAAATTTCAAATTATAGACTTTGGGTCCATCAATCCTTTAGGGTTGTACGACAAGTGTTGCGATGAATATGACTTGAACATTGTACGAGAACTTATATTAAATAGAAAGATATCTCCCTTCTACAAAGGTATGTGATTGCTTGTTACTAAGTTTACACTATGTACTCGACTAACACGATAATAATTACTTAGGTTTATCTAATCCATTAGAACAACTACCCACGACAACTACTGCTGCTGCTGCTACCATCGATAAGACAGTCATTAAGAAAGATAGAAAGAAGAAGCGTATTGTGGTTCAAAAAAAGAAATTAAATGATCAAGAAAATTATCATTATTACCTGATTAGTAATGAAAAGAAGCTATACTCTCTTTTGTATAGCAATTCTGTAGAGTGTCCGATTTGTTTTTTGGTATGTAATTTTGCCACTGCTGCAAGTGTGTAAAATACTCACTTTTATAGTAAATAGTTTTATCCTGCCAACATCAATTTCACTCGTTGTTGCGACCAACCCATATGCACAGAGTGTTTTGTGCAGATCAAGAAAGGGCCTGGAGATTACAATACATCCTCCTCTTCTAACGCTTCTCATATCAACTGTCCTTATTGTATGACGGAAGAATTTGGCATTATCTATTCTAGTCCATCCACATCATCATTGTTATTATCAAAGGAAAAGGTAAAGTACTTGAAAAAAAAATTAAAGCGGAGTATCATACGCTCTCCGCATGGACCACACCTAACTTGTGTTAATCATGCGTCTATTACTCCTATGTAGCATAATGTTCAAGTTATTTCTACTACTTCGGGTTTGTCAGATATTCAACGTACAAAAAGAAAGAGCATAGAGTCTAGCCATCCAGATGTTGTGCTCATAGGTAAGAATGCCAATGTGATATCATACATGCTCATTGCCTTACAAGGTGATTCTAACAAAAACATGATTGGCGTAGATCACGTGAGGTCCCAGCAAAACGACTTCAACATGTCAAACAATAATGGAAGTGGTATGACCGGACGTGACAGAATAAACGCTTTACAGCTTTGGTTTCAATCCAGGCCAAACGCCACTTCGTTGGAAAGATACTTTGCGTCGATTCGCTTAGAGACCTTGAGCCCACAAGACATTATGGTGATTGAATCCATCAGACAATCTATTATTGAAAGAGAGCAAGAGAGACTCCTTATGTATTAATAATTATCCAAACCTTTTGTACATCTTCTATATCCTACTTATATATTATATTTTCACTCACTATTTTCTTATTGATATAAAACATTGCAGTTACACAGAGAAAAAGCCAGTCTACTTGTCTGGGAGAGAAATCTTTTTTTTACAAACTACCAAGTTTTTTTTTTTCCAATTTTTTTATTCGTTCTTTCTTCTTGTTGTTCCTCTCTTATTCCCCAAATCCCTTTTAAAGTCATGTCTGCCAACACTTTAGAACCTAGCGCTGGTAAGCGTATTGCACTTCCCGTCAGAGTAGAACCCAAGGTATTCTTTGCCAACGAGCGTACATTTTTATCTTGGTTAAACTTCACCGTTGTTCTCGGTGGTTTGGCTATGGGTCTTTTAAACTTTGGTGATCGTATCGGTCGTCTTTCTGCCGTTCTTTTCACTGTCATCGCTATGGGTGTCATGATGTACGCTTTATATACTTTCCACTGGAGAGCCACCAAGATCAGAAACAGAGAAGCTGCTCCTTATGACGATCGTGTTGGTCCCACCGTTTTATGTATCTTCTTACTGGCCGCTGTTTGCGTCAACTTCTACTGTAAGTATTTCGATATAAGAAGAGAGAGGGAGTGTGTGTGTTTGAGAACGAGGGAGGGAAGCGTTAGTTGTGTGTTTCAGTTGTGTCGAAAAACGAATACTAAACTTATTATTTCTTTCTAGTACGAATGGGTAGCAAGCATTAAATCAAAAATAAATCATTTATTCCAAAACGATATTACATACCGAAGTCTTACTTCATCAACACACTCACACACAGTTATAATTCTCATTCTTTCGCTCTTTTTTCTTTTTTTCTTTTACACACACACACACATCAAATTCTTAATTATCACCCCACCATTACTACTACAATAAAGTACTTTTATTCTTTTGCTATTTTAACTGTTTGATGTGTACATTATCAATAAAGTTCGAGATGACGGAATATGAAAAAAAAAACTACAGAAGAAGCGGCGGTAAAAATATTTTTATCCAATGACAGAGATTTGATGCTCCCCACGTGCATCTCGCGTATTTGAACTCTTAGACAAGAAGGCCTTTATATTCAGCTTTGGGCAGTAGGTTACTCAATTCAGGCCATTGGACCAAAAATCTATCTACAAAATGGTATAATAATTTTCCAGTTAATGACAGGGTTTCCACGCGAGCAAATGATTCGATGTAAATGATTTCTATTTTCTTGATGCCCAATATCTAGTTTTTTTTTTAAAAAAAAAAAACCGTTCAACACCATACTGCTCTCTTACTGCTGTGTCGATCTGATCCTTACCCTCGGGATATACGTAAGCATGCAGATGGGTATACAACTTCCAGGTCCATTACAAATAATCTGTTTCACAATAAAGACTGTTTAGATGACCGTGCAGAGACAAGTTGACTATCAACTTACTAAATCCGGCCAATGTTGCATTAGCACTTTTGTACTTGTCAATAGTGCGAGAATGACAGAATAAGGAACACTGGACCATGGTTGGCCCACTTCTCGTGCTCTCGGGATCGAGCACAACTCAAACACACCCTAGGTGTTTCCACTTCTATTTAGATGATTTCATACTTCTTCTTTTTGATCTCTTGTCCTACCTCGTTCAAACTTTGCTCAAAGGTCGATTGCTTTGTCCTTACTGAGTGTATCAGTGCTTGCAGAGATATAAATTCGAGGTGTGAATTTAGTAGGATCCAATGATTTCACGAGCAGCATCATTTCTGCGGTGTGTCCACCTAATCGTCGCGACGATGATATTAGAAAATGTCTGACAGTACGTTTTTGCTATAACCGATGACCGTGCAGAGACAAGTTGACTATCAACTTACTAAATCCGGCCAATGTTGCATTAGCACTTTTGTACTTGTCAATAGTGCGAGAATGACAGAATAAGGAACACTGGACCATGGTTGGCCCACTTCTCGTGCTCTCGGGATCGAGCACAACTCAAACACACCCTAGGTGTTTCCACTTCTATTTAGATGATTTCATACTTCTTCTTTTTGATCTCTTGTCCTACCTCGTTCAAACTTTGCTCAAAGGCGATTGCTTTGTCCTTACTGAGTGTATCAGTGCTTGCAGAGATATAAATTCGAGGTGTGAATTTAGTAGGATCCAATGATTTCACGAGCAGCATCATTTCTGCGGTGTGTCCACCTAATCGTCGCGACGATGATATTAGAAAATGTCTGACAGACGTTTTTGCTATAACCACTTACCCGAGCCCAATACAATACATGTTTTACAAGGCTTCGTCCTCTTTTTCTTCTTTACAACCCCGTTACGCTTGGGAATGACAGAATACACTCGTGTTATAAACAAGATGGTGAGAATGAACAAGATTAATATTAAGCTCATTTCACGCAAGTGGTGGATTCCAAAAGAAGAGCAAAAATAAATTCTATGGCCGACTATTTCAAAATTTCATAAATAATATGTACATGATTTTATTATATTTTTAAGTAGACTTGAACTTCAACATAAGAAGATCTCCAACCTCACTGATATCTTTGATAGCTTGATCAAGATCTGCTCGAGTGTGTGCTGAAGATATACAGAAACGAGCTCTTGAGCTAATAATGGGTGTAGCCGGATAGCCGACTACGACAATAGCAATTCCACGCTTCAACATTTCTCTTGAGAAAGCAGAAATCTTTGCAGGATTAAATAGTAATAAAGGTATAACGGGACTTCCCTCATCACCGTAAACAATGAAGCCAAGCTTTCGTAGAGCATTGGAAAAGTAACGTGAGTTTTCAGCCAAACTATGAATACGATTGACACCATCGTTGGTTCCATCCTCACCCCTATCATCGAGTAAATATTTTGTTGAGTAAGCAAACAAAAACGAACCATCTATGTTACTACTTACATGATAATGCCCATACTTGAGCTGACTTGTTGAATAATAGGTGGTGACATTGTCTCGGCATAAGAAAATGCATGATTTTTCATCCGTAAATGATCAATAACGGCCTTTGAAGAAGTGATAATATTAAGTTACTTGTTCAATGAAATACTGTAATGCATAAGCAAATATATACCTTATCACCGGCAATATAACCACCAGCAGCACCAAATGATTTTGTAAAGGTACCCATCATAATATCAACGTGTTTGGGACTGATACCATAGAAATCACAAACACCTCCACCATTTTCACCCAAAGCACCAATAGAGTGTGCTTCATCCACATAGAGGTAAAACTGTAATAGTGCCCGCCCATCAGTACAAATTTACATACATAGACATTGACTCCTCTACTAAGACTCACCTTGAATTCCCGCTTCAATTTGATTAACTCTGGCAAGTTGACAATGGATCCTTCCATTGAATACAAACCTTCTACAATAACTACAATCTTTTTCCAGGGACGATGAGTTCTGGGTTGACCTTGGGAGATGACTTCACGCAACAAATTACGTAAATCTATCATATTGTTATGCTTAAATACACGCACAGAGGCGCCAGAAAGACGAACACCAAAAATAATAGAACTATGGTTCAACTCATCACTGATAACCAAACAACCCTAAAAAGGAAAAATCAATATCACCCATTGTTTACAAGCAAGCTTAATGAAATTTATCTTACCTTGCTGACGAGAGAAGGAATGGTAGTGGAATTCGTAGCGAAACCCATGGACACAATAATGGAATCTTCTTTGCCGACAAAGTTGGCGACTTTTCGTTCGAGATTACGGTGAATGTCAAGTGTGCCTCCTTCCAAACGAGTGCTGGCACTGCTGACGCCATAATTGCTCACACAATCTTCTACTTGATCAGCACAATAGCCTTCGCTTTGAGCGAAACCCAAATAGTTGTAAGAAGAAAAGTTGGTAGCCTCTATCTTTCTTCCAGTCAGTCTAATAAGAAAAGGGCTGTCAGCATGTGGTGTATAAATGAACAATGAAAGCAAAGTCGGCATTACCTGAATGTCAAGTTGAAATCTTTTGATTCTCTTTCCAAAATTGTAACACGTACACACTCTACAATAACTACAATCTTTTTCCAGGGACGATGAGTTCTGGGTTGACCTTGGGAGATGACTTCACGCAACAAATTACGTAAATCTATCATATTGTTATGCTTAAATACACGCACAGAGGCGCCAGAAAGACGAACACCAAAAATAATAGAACTATGGTTCAACTCATCACTGATAACCAAACAACCCTAAAAAGGAAAAATCAATATCACCCATTGTTTACAAGCAAGCTTAATGAAATTTATCTTACCTTGCTGACGAGAGAAGGAATGGTAGTGGAATTCGTAGCGAAACCCATGGACACAATAATGGAATCTTCTTTGCCGACAAAGTTGGCGACTTTTCGTTCGAGATTACGGTGAATGTCAAGTGTGCCTCCTTCCAAACGAGTGCTGGCACTGCTGACGCCATAATTGCTCACACAATCTTCTACTTGATCAGCACAATAGCCTTCGCTTTGAGCGAAACCCAAATAGTTGTAAGAAGAAAAGTTGGTAGCCTCTATCTTTCTTCCAGTCAGTCTAATAAGAAAAGGGCTGTCAGCATGTGGTGTATAAATGAACAATGAAAGCAAAGTCGGCATTACCTGAATGTCAAGTTGAAATCTTTTGATTCTCTTTCCAAAATTGTAACTTTTCTGCCAGGAACACCTGTAGTAGGACGATTCCAACAATCTCTGCCATAAGTAGTAAAATTTAATACGTTTGCTTCACTAGCAGCTACACATCTTATCAATATAACTACCTGATTCTCAAGTACATGCGTCTTGTATAGAACGAATCGAAATCAGATACGAGAGGAGCATATCCTTCACTTGTTCGTAAATGTGCATATTCCTTTCTTTTAAACATTTTTCCAGTAATATCACGCAAATGCCCAAATAAAATCAAAACAAAGTAATTAAGATAAGTAGAGACAAGGACAAAAAGAGGGGCGGCTTCAATCTTTTGCTCGAAATCCTCGTATTTACGTTGAGCAGCTGCAATGGAGTTTCTACGCTGTGCTGGAGTCAAAGTGGGTACCTTGATGGTTTCCATATCACCCAAACATAAGTCGGAAGAGTGTGTACGTAAATGTCAAGTTGAAATCTTTTGATTCTCTTTCCAAAATTGTAACTTTTCTGCCAGGAACACCTGTAGTAGGACGATTCCAACAATCTCTGCCATAAGTAGTAAAATTTAATACGTTTGCTTCACTAGCAGCTACACATCTTATCAATATAACTACCTGATTCTCAAGTACATGCGTCTTGTATAGAACGAATCGAAATCAGATACGAGAGGAGCATATCCTTCACTTGTTCGTAAATGTGCATATTCCTTTCTTTTAAACATTTTTCCAGTAATATCACGCAAATGCCCAAATAAAATCAAAACAAAGTAATTAAGATAAGTAGAGACAAGGACAAAAAGAGGGGCGGCTTCAATCTTTTGCTCGAAATCCTCGTATTTACGTTGAGCAGCTGCAATGGAGTTTCTACGCTGTGCTGGAGTCAAAGTGGGTACCTTGATGGTTTCCATATCACCCAAACATAAGTCGGAAGAGGATTTAGGAGTGGGTAAAGCAAGTGCAGGTTGAGCTTTAGGAGGATAAGCAGAAGATACTGAATAAGCTCTTCGGGTACGTTTGACAAGGTTGGAAAAAGAGAAGGCTCTTTGACGAGTACTGGGTTGAATCCCGTCCACCGATATAGTGGGAATTATCGGTGGTGACAGGGAAGAAGATGTTGTTTGAGATGTCGAAGCGGTTGGCTGTTGTTGTTGTTGTTGTGCTGCTGTTGCCATCTCAAAAGATAAAATTCCAAAAGAGAAAGAAAGAAAGAAGAAAAAAAAAAGCGGAGCAGAATCAATCCAATTGAAAAAGTTTTAACTTTTTGAGACCTTTTTTTATTTGCAGACCATTTATGGATCACACCATCAAATTAGCAGTAAAAACTACAGAGAAATTGTGGGGATACTATGTGCTATTTGAAGGATAGAAGTCCACTAGACTTTGATGATTGCACATAAATTGCCATTGCTGCTATTCGCTTGGGAGAGAGCGATAACTATCACATACCTCCTTTCGTTGCATAATTATGAAAAGAACTCGGTATAATCGAGAAAGAGAAATGTAAACATGCGAAATTCAAGTAAAAAAAAGTATAAAGAGTACCTTTTTATGACTGTGTTGCATATAGAGCATATCTTCTTCTTGTGGTTGTCAATAAGTACCTATGTTTGTTGCCATAGAAACAATTACCCACAACTTGGTAAACCATTTTTTATTTTCTTATAATAGGAGTTTAAATTCAGAAAGCTTTTTTTCTCCTTTGCCTCAAATTAATGAGTAAGGATAATATAGGCATTTGGGTAAAACCTCTTGCAACAATTTTATATTCTTTCAATTTTTTGGAAACCACAGGCATGGCCTCAACTGGACTTCCTTGGCCTGGTAAGCACCTTGTGAAATAGATCTGTGACTTTTTGTTCAACTTGATGTGCACTGCTTGCTGCTCAATGTGAATCTTCTTCTGGAGAAAATTGCAATATGGGAATGGCTTGGACTTGCTGAGTTGTGCCTAAATCTGTATGAACAGGGAAAGTTAGTCAAGGTGTTGTGTAGTAAAGTAAAGCACTTCTTCTGGAAAAAGTAGTTGGGCACATTTTGCATAGCTTGTATAAGCCCTACTTTTGGTTTATGTGAGTTTGTGTTTTGTTGTCAGATTTGCTTTCTCCTCTGCTTTTGCTGTATTTGCATGCACTTTTTCTTTCTGAACTGGGAATTGGAAAAAGGTTACGCTAAGCTCTGTTTGTTCTTGTTTGTTCTTTGTAGAGTGATTGTATCCTCAAGATCCATTGGGTTCGTTTGTTGTTGTATGTTGAGGGAAAACTTGAGTGATGGGTTTGTTTCGTTAAAGCATGGTCTTACTGGCTGGAAAGAAGGTTGTGATTGCTAGCCTTCCTTATTACTATTTATAACAAATGAAAATGAAAAAAAAAATGTTGTTACGATCGTGACTTCAGTTGGTGGTTTGTCTGCCACTTAAGGCATCATTAAATAATTACTTACTATCACGTCTTCTTTTTTGCAATTTTGTTAATAAAATGAGTCAACCTGTAGACGCTCCTCACCCCTCAGATAGTGAAATTGACTATGAACATGAAATCAATGTTCACGAAGAGGACGAAGAGGATTGGCAAGATGCTGAGGAGCAACAGCCTTCTGATACTACTGCGGCACCGAGAGAACCAACTCCTCAAAATAAAGTCAAGATTAACGAAGTTGATCTCAGAAAAAAAATTAGAGAGATTCAACAGAATACTAGTTTGACCCCTACTGAGAAAGCTAGACAAATTCAGGTATTTAAAGCGTGGTGTTATTATGCTAGTGGCCTTTCATGACTAACAGCTTGGTAGTACCTGATGTCTCATGGCACAACTCAACCCTTAGTCAACAAGAGTAATAAAGATCCAGCTGACGATGGACGCAGTAAATCTTTTCACGTAAGCTGATTATGTCCGAAACGAAAGAGTCGTTCTCTTTGACTAACATGCACTTATCCAGAACGAAGAGAAGGGTATCTTGGGCTGTAAGCATTATCAGCGCAAGTGCAAGCTGCAAGCCAACTGCTGTCAAAAAATCGTCACCTGTCGATTTTGTCACGACGATGCCGAAGATCACGCTATTGTTAGGTACACTTACTCACTAATATCTTTGCTTGTAGCTTGGGGAGTCTAACTTTCCGATGTTTGATAGACATGAAACAAAGAATATGTTGTGCATGAATTGTTTAGCTCTGCAGCCTGCAGCACAGATGTGTAAGGAATGTGGCGAGGAAATGGCACGTTATTACTGTGACAAGTGTAAATTATGGGATGACGACCCTAAAAAGCCTATATACCATTGTGATGATTGCGGTATCTGTAGACAGGGTAAAGGATTGGGCAAAGACTTTTTCCACTGTAAAAAATGTAATATCTGTCTGGTAAAATCCATGAAGGATCACAAGTGTATTGAGAGAAACTTGGAGAGTGATTGTCCCATCTGTGGAGAATACATGTTCACTAGTACTTCTACTGTTATTTTCATGGTAACCTATGCAATCCTCAACTTGCGTTCATTGTAACTTCAACTAACAATACAATTTTCAATTGTAGCCCTGTGGCCATTGTATTCACAAACATTGTTATACCACATATATACAAACTTCTTACCAATGCCCTACATGTCTTAAATCCCTGGGAGATATGTCAGAATACTTTAACCGACTCGACAAAGACTTGGAACGTCAACCAATGCCTGCTGAATACGAGAAATATATATCTCATATTTTTTGTAATGACTGTGAAAAGAAGACGCCTGCTAAATACCACTTCTTTTACCATAAATGTGGACATTGCGGAAGCTTTAATACGACTGTATTAAAGACTGAAAACACTGAAGAAACACAGTCCTCAGAGAACGCCGGAGCATCATCCTCCTCTAGCGCTGCTGTGGCATCCGTATCTAACGAAGATTCGAATGAAGCTTTGGGCAATTCGGATCAAGACCATAGTGCTATGACTCAAGCTGGTAGTGCAGCTGGTAATTCAGCTTTGCCTCCGGTCGCATCTTACTTGGGTGTTGGCTACAACCCACCACCCCCTTCGTCTGGATCAAGCTCTTCGTCAAGAGGAAGAAATAATGGCACTGAGTCCAATGAAGGATAAAAGAGGAAAATAAACTGACTTTTTTTCTTTTATTAAATTAATTGTACAAATCATCTATTATTTCTCTCTCTTTCGTATGTTTCAGCTAAGGCGCGTTGAACTTCTAAATCATCATCACCCACTGCATTCATAATTTCCATCATTTCTTCAGCAGTTAAAGAGTTGTTTTGTGCCCTAGAGTTGATGTGTTCATAAAAATTGGTTCATAATTTCATTGTGTATACAAAACTTACATTTGATTTTCTATACGGGTAATCTCATTATCACTACTTTCTTCCTCTTCTTCTCCTTCTGTTGCTGAAGCTGCCTCAGCTTCCACAAGTTCAGGGTAATGATCTTCTTCTACTTCTTCATCACCACCGGGGAAAGCACCAGGCACTTGATCAGCGCTTTGTCTTCGAACTTGTTCTAATTCAGCCATAATTTGTCTAATTTGATCTTGAGTCATTTGAGGAAGTTGAGCACCACCACCACGACCCAACAGGTTTTGCAACATGTTCAACAAACCTCCAGCGTCTGTGGGGATACCGCCTCTTGTCAAGCCGCTGCCTTGACGCATACGGTCATTGATATCATACTGAGTGACAGAATCCGCAGGAGGTAAAGGATCGTACATTTGGTAACTCTGACTTGTGACGCTGGAAGGCAAGTAGGACATCAACTTTTGAATATCAATCAAGACAATATATCTGCTGACACTTAATGGGACTTGGTCCTTTTCTTGACAAGACAGCTTGACTTGGATTGTACTAGGGTTTGCAACAACCTTGTCCAAAATCAAATCACCATTGATTTTGAGCCACTCAAGCACTTCGGGTTCCTTCCACATCTCCGAGGTACGTTCAATGTAGGATAATTGCATAATATCCATATATTCGTTGGGAATATATTGTGTCAAAGGAACAGTTTGAGGGACTTCAGGCTCACCTAATTTTTCGAGTAAACGGCAATAGACAAGAGGGTACTTTTTGATCGCTTCTTGCAGTAACAGCCCACTCTCCTGTTGGTTTGACTTGCTCTTTTCTGCAATTTTAAATTGAGCGTAGGCGGTGGAGTAAGCAAAGTTGGGCATGTTGGCCAAATCCACAGGATACAAATGACCATCTGTCTTCCAGCCAGAGTGCATCTTGACAACATACTCGTAATCCTTGGCGGAAAGAGCATGGAAGTCCAACGATAAAAGAGCGCCTAAGGGGTCGTTCACAGGATCTAAACTAAACAAGAGTTTGTTGAATTCAAAAGCCGTCTTCCAACACCCACGACGTGTCAAGAATTGAATATGTCTAAAAACAGCCAAAAAGAAGGATCTGTTTTCAGACCGGTTATAAGATAATCTGGCAGTACCGGTACTTAAAGAAAATTGAGGATGAAGAGCTCTTTCGCAAGCGTAAAGTGCACGTTCAATAAAATCACCGGCTGCAGTCCAATCGCCACTATGCTTGGCAATTTCAGAGAGTTGAAGCAAACTATCAACATGATAAGGATGACGACGCACCAAAAATAATAAGGCTTCAGGGTTGTGAGTGGCAATAGCACTCAAGAACTCAAGTTGAGTGTCTTGGTATTGCTCAGAGTGACGGAAAGCATAATAAGTTATACCATCCTTGGTCTCCAACACTTCCATAGATAACCCATCACGCTTATAAGGTGCCCAATCACTCTTGGGTGTGGAAAACTTGGATTTCTTCAAGGTGCGGCCTTGAGATGTACGATTTTCACTGTTGACAACGTGTGATCCAAATAATCTCTTCATCTCGGCTTCTGCGTCCAAGAAGCGGTAGTTGACTGAAAGTAATTGACGACGCTCCTCTGAGTTGGTATCCTTGGATTCCTTGTTGTTCTTGGATGGTCTAAGAGGAAGTATATTACGTTGAGAATGCATAGTCTACAGCAATATAATAATCTGATGCAACCTACTTTTGTCCCATTGTCTTCAACACCTTATCCAACTCCTTCATACTCAAATCCTCAATGGCCTTATCAGCCTTTTTACCATTCTTCTTGTTATTCTTCTTGTTCTTTTTATTCTTTTTGCTTGAAGACTATATACAGTCTTGATTTAGAAGTTGATACAGGCAGAAGACAATATATATCTACTATACCTGTTGAGCAGCTGGCTTTACAACTTTGACAGGTTCAGGAGCCACTTCCTCTTCCTCCTGCTCCTCTTCTTCCTCCTCCTCTTCCTCTTCCTCGTCGTCGTCACCGTTCAACTAAAATTTTGTGTTAATAGCTTGAACTTCACTGATCGCACTACTCTATTGGATTTACCAAGTCGAATGGGTTGAATGGCTTCTTTTGAACAAACTCTTCTTCCTCTTCCTCTTCTTCCTCGCTCTCTACTTTTTCTACCAGATCTGGGACTTGGTTCTTTTGAAGTCTTCTCAAAGCTCTTGATGACATTTGGTAAAATTTAGTTTATACACGCAAAAAAAAAAAAGAGTAAAGCTGTTTCGAAGGTCTTCGAAATACAGATATTTCATTTTGAAATTCAGAAACTTGTTGTTGCTGCGTCGCGTCGAAAGCGCTTTCCCCAATCATTTCACACTTCTGTCTGTAAAATGAAGTTTGCATTATTCCTATTTATCACATTATTTATATTGCAAGTATATGCAAATACAGAGAAAATAATCCTCCAAGCGAGATCTGCTTCTTTGAATAGACGATGCGATGCTGCCGCAGTGAGTGCACCTTCCTTAATACCACCCCACACTAAACTTCAACAAAGCATCGTCCCCTCCTCCACAACAACGGGAAACAACACTCAGTTATTTCACCTTGACAACTTGAACGATGGCTCTAATTACGAAGTTCGCATCTCATACCCCGCAATCGTAAGCACAATTAAAAAGATCTATATGTATAGGCGAGAAACTTAGTGTCCTCTCATTCAATAGACACCTGGTGATTTCACTTTGCATGCTGTGAACGGCTGTATTGGTGCTGATGGTAGATTGTCATATACTTTGAGCATATCTGCTGTTTATACTGGCGTGTCTCAGCAAAGAGGAATGGACACAGCTCCTATTGTGTACGACTTGGGTAAAGATTTTCAAAGAAATTTATGCAAACAATGCTTAATTATTGACACATTTACTAGTGTTAGAGACCTTGTACTTTGGATTTATTTTTTACGAGTGTTATAAGATTGTCCTTGCTATTGTGGGCGCACTGATTCTCGGTCAGTTCATTGTTATTCCCAGAGTGAAAGAACTGATAACACAAAAAGCGAAAACTTTGTAATAATGAGTTTTATATTTTGTCTCGGTTGTAGAGAACTTGACTATGTGCCCTACCAATATCAATCGTTGTCTGTACAGTTTCTTTAAATTAAATAAAGCGTTTCTCTTTCTTAATTATTTGAAAAAGCTATAGAGTTTTAAACCTGTCATTGTTTCATTCGTTGCATCTTTGTGATAAATTCTACGTTTGACACATACATATATAAAAATCGATGGATTTATTTAGAACAACGGCCTGAGATAGCCTCTTTGTTCTTCTTTACAGCATTCACCGACTGTCTATTGAAAACTACAGTGGCCCAAAACTAAAATCCGTTATTCAATAAGCTGAATCCTTTCTTCAGACCAAAAAACAGGCTTATGGTAACTGGCAATTTGAAAATCGATTCACTCAAGAGTAAGGTTTGTGCACTGGATATGAAAAAGAAAGCAGAAATTCCCCTTAGGACTCACCGTTTCGGATTTAAAGAACAATATACTGATGCTTTAACAAGACAAGATGTCTTTTTCCAGGAAATAACGTTTTCATTTATAATTTCTAAAAGCAAAAACACCATAGGGCAGAGCACTAAAAGACTCTAAGGCAGAGTATCAAAAGGCATAATACTTTCTTTTTAAGGAAACTGAGTTTCTTTAATTTCATTGGCTCATATCCACTGAGTCATAGCCGTCACAGTCGTCACACTACGTCATTGACGCGTCTCTTTATCAACTCTCACACCTCCCTCTTTTTTGATCCCACATCTTTCTCTTCTTGCTTCACTTATGAAGTCCCCTTTCGTTTCACCTGTTCTCTGAACCCTTTTCACCCTTTGTATCAGTGTTTTTAACTGCTACAAGCCCTTTTTCCCCCTCTCATTTTATCTGAAGAGTCTCTTTTGATTCTTCCTCATTTTACCACGCTGCCACTTTCATCCTTTTTTTTATAGAAAAACTGGAGGACTGCCCACGCGAATACTGAGTGATTTTGGCAGTGATCTCTGCATTTCATCGTATCTTACTGCGGTGATTTAGCAGCTTTGGTATTTGCACTTTCCTCCACTTGTAGAAAAGTGGGACTGAAATCTCACCTGAGGTCTCTTTGCGATATCCCCATCGAGGGAGCTGAGCAGTAATGTCTATTCAATTCGTCGTTTAGTAAGAGACTCGACGGTTGGGTAGTTTCGGGTTGCAATAATATACCTCTATACAAGAACTTGAGCGACTCGTTAGTCTTGGGTGGATGGTCGGGGCCCGTACAAGCACGGCATGGACTCTTGGGTTACTGTGATAGTTGTTTTTGGGACTTCACGTCTGTTTACGTCCTCGTCGTAAGTCCTGGGCATACCTTTTGGTATGGCTGAAGAACAGACATTAATATAAATTATTTTAAATGAAAATCGTTTTAAAATCATAATAAGCTTTATTATATAATGTGTTGTTAGGAACCAGCTTCAGCCTACTTCATTTGTATGCATGTAAAGTATATATTCTTATGTTCTGCCTTTACGTCTTCTCTTGAAAACCAAATACCGTTATAATTGAGATTCGTGATCTCAGATCGTAACTATGTTAACCAAAATCGCGTCCATCCTTTTGACGTGACAGAGTAAATAACTTCTCATAAACAAGTAAAGATGACAACACGCGTCCTGACTGACATTGAGGTACCTGAAGTCCATTTGTGGGGTTCGGATGTAACTGTTGATCTGCGCACAGTGCTCCGCTTGAATTCTTGAACAGAAAGCACAGACAGCCTCTCAATGAGCATGTTACTGTGTTGTCGTTTCGAAAATATCATTTATGAGATATTCCGAAACAAATTCCTCTAATCATCTTTTACATGAGTTAGCAGCGCGGACGTTCACACAATACATTTGTAATCAAACTGTAAGATGGATAGACAACTATCATCTAATCATAATTGCGAGTTAACGTCTAGAAATCATGATTGTATGTTTTATTTCGTGATAAGTGCAGCACACAGTATTTTAAGAGCTTACAATGTCAAGTATGCATTCCTCTATGTAATGCAAAAAGAGACAGCTATGTAACTTAAACGGCGTTGCCAATGTTATTTCTCATATGAGCCAAGTTGTTTTGACGGCTCCCACGATGATATCCTTGACCAAAACATGAGACCTGTTTGCTCAATGTTTGCGTGGAATTCCTTTTGCAAACTTAAAAACCGTCGGTTCGAAATCAGCGCTCATATCAATGCACCTAAGATTTGTGTCGAATACCGTAACAACTGATTTTGCTGTGAGATATTCTTTAAATTTACCGGTAAAGAGTAGTTAATCGAATGATCAATAAACGCTATAGAAATCGGTTACGACGGCGTCATCATTAATTTTAATGCATATTTCCTTGACAAGTTTATTTATGTGCAGAGTTTTGAACATCATCATATATCAATCCGTGAAAAGCTGACTGTATTTCTTTCTGATACATGCCGCTGCTTGGGAGGGGAGAATTTGGTCCAATCAAAATTGAACAATTTTTAAACAGGCACACAAGCAAAGTATAACACGATCCAAAGTGCTCAAGCATGTCAGCTCCTTCCTTTTAAATTCACATCCAATATGGGTAAAGATCATCCATCCATCCAACACAAATCCATCTTGGAGCACGCATAACTAATGCATATATCATCACATTAGGTATTAGTCGTGATTCTAGACACAAGCGCAGGTATGTATCCATGATATTCGAACTGAGCGTTGATTGAATTGATTCATTAACTTAATTTTAATTCAATTAGTGCCACTGGTGCCAGACGTGATCAATACAGAAAGAAGAGAAAGTAAGCTTCGTCGATAACTAGCCGACTCAGTTTTCCTCATTGAAATGGAATGTCAGAATTACGTTTGAATTTGGGGATCTATTACATTTTGTCTTGATATTTCGAATCAGCCAACTTTCACTGTTAAAAGGTGTCCCTTATGTGGACATGCTGCACTGAAAAAGTGTATTGTGACCTACTACAATTTCTCTCCCAAATTGCTCACGAATGTTTGACATTTTCTTTTATGGAGAAAATTGAAAAAGCTATTTTGTATATTTTGGTTGAATAAGAGAAATTAAACTATTGCCGTGTTGTTTTGTGTAGGTTCGAATTAGGTCGTCAATCTGCCAACACCAAGCTCGGTGGTAAGCGTATTCATCTTGTTCGTGTTCGTGGTGGTAACTACAAGCGTCGTGCTCTTCGTTTGGATGCTGGTAACTTCTCTTGGGGTTCTGAAGGTATTTCTCGCAAGACTCGTCTCTTGACTGTTATCTACAACGCTTCCAACAACGAATTGGTTCGTACCAACACCCTCGTCAAGGGTGCCGTCATCCAAATCGATGCTACTCCCTTCCGTCAATGGTATGAGTCTCACTATGCTATTGCTCTTGGTAAGAAGAAGAACGCTGATGAAGTTGAACACGCCGCCGACAACAAGTCCAAGTCTGTTCAAAAGAAGATTGCCGAGCGTGCTGCCACTGCTGCTATTGATCCTCTCTTAAACGATCAATTCAACGCTGGTCGTCTTTACGCTGTCATCTCCTCTCGTCCCGGTCAATCTGGCCGTTCTGACGGTTACATTCTTGAGGGTAAGGAGCTTGAATTCTACCTCCGTAAGATCAAGTCTCGCAAGTAAAAAAGATAAAAGCTATTCATTGTAAATAAATACA